>JARQTI010000415.1:782639-814948 GCA_030142655.1 Trachelus tabidus | reverse complement strand
TAAGCCCATCACAGACACTGGGTGTGTAACATTGGAAAAATATAAAACAGATTCGGTGTGACAGCCGCTTTATGGTCTTCAAAGTATACGTTATGTTGAAATTAGATTGAGACCCGACCCCAAACTATACAATAGTGCTTAATGTGTACGTTGTATACCCAAATTGTCCCCAAACTATCCTTTAAACATATTTATACATATATACACATATATATATAGAAATAACATCAATCGGTGTATCTTGGTCCCATTGGCACGAAAGATCTAAGTTACCGAGGATTGGCCTGCAGGATGTTTTTACCTCGAAATCAACAAATATAGCGCGTATAATTCGTTTAGTTTCGGCGCGGCCGTTTAACTGCTTACTCCTATCGGTCGCGCGATCTTAATCCCCGAACGACTTTTTCGCAAATAAATCAACGCCTGAGCGAAACCCGTGAGAATTTCGATCGCGTCCGACACGGAGATTAGTCGTGGCTTTCGGTGGGGTTCAGCGAAGATCGTTGAGAAATAAGTTGGACGGCACTCACATTGCCACCATTATTGTACGGGTGGGATCGGCTGAAAATGTTTCATCGATACTTGGCGGCCAAACTCAAATCGGAAACATCAACAACACTGAGCTAAAGCATTAACATTTCTATGTGGGGTGCCGTTGGCAATTCTGGACGGGGAAAAGTCGAGCATTTCTATGTGTGTATATATATGTATAAAGTATACTATACCCAAGCGAAACTATGTATTTTCAGTTGGGGTGGCCTAGATGTTTTCTCCCCCAGGATTTGTTAGCACCCATAGTGTAGTTTTTAGTACAGTCCCAATGGGAGAATGGTTTGCTGTATATCAATGACATACTGTGGTGCCTGGCCCTAAAAGCCTTTCGGCGTTGCGGTTTTTTAAGATAAAGAAGGGTAGTAGTGCGCAAGGGCTGCTTTTGGGACATTAGAAGCAAACGGAAGAAACTTACGAGTCCTCCAGTTTTCCTTGGCTGAAAAGTCTAAGAGCCTTTTCCGTTTCCGATGTTTCAACCAATATTGCATGGACCCTGTACTGATATCTTTCACTCTTTTTTTCTTTCGTTTTACACTTTATTCTCGATGTACTACACGATAGCGGGGACTTTAGAGTCGCCGTTGTTTCCGGCATTCGAAAAATCAGATATCGTAGTAGGGAAAAGCGAAAAGCGAAATACGAAAAGCTCTCTTTCTAGTTTCTCATTTATCAAACAAAAAGTTATATTTGAAATTTTGAGATTACACAAATCCGTAAATGGCAAGAATGCAGGTGAGCATTTAACTTTTATTAAATTTCAATTTATAATGATATTTGATTTATATTTTTAATCCATTTCCGTGAGGCGTATTTCATACATTAAGTGTATTTGAGTGTAAAGAAATGTTTATACAACGAATTTTGAAAGTAACAAGTGTCTAAAGATAGTCCACGAGTTGTCCTCGTGTAATGATAAGCCTGTAATCCAATGCATGCACGTTGTATGAGATAAAGTTGTTGCTGAAGCATGCAGTAAGGCGATGCTCTCGCGAAATTTTCAACTTCATCAAGAGCCACGAAAACTGAGTAGCACAGGAAGTAACGAAGAAACGGATGGGCACAGATAAGACCTCCACGATAACGATATCCTAACCTACCACTGATAAGGAAGAATTGGAATTACAATTATTACAGTCAGACTTTGCCGTTTCCATTGCCGTTTTTAAATATTGCAACACCCAGTATACCTTTCTAAACTGTTTAAGCCTCGATGATTTCTCCTCTAAATGGACAAACAAATGTAAAAACATCACAAATTTTTCAAAATTATACTAAGCTCATCCTAAGCTCGACAGTTGAAAATTCGATTTTCAATTACATCGTACACTGTGTCCTTTCCGGTATCCAAAATTCATAGACTGATAAAGTGATAATACAGAGCAACAAAAAGAGACGAATTTCGCGGTAAGGCGCTATCTCTAATGATAATGGGGGCAATGCATTATTTAGTGACGGCCCGACGCAATGTGGTAATCATTATAAATCACCTCCGTCGGTGTAGCATTGGGTATCTGCGGGCGCTATCTACCCGAGCCCCGGAAACCTCCTAGCATCCTGTTGAATCCCGCAGCCCTCTTTCCCATCCCATCAGAGGCAAATCCAAAGAGAGAACTTACAACGTCGACCGTTAACCAATCATGTGCAATTGCACACAGCGCCAAGAAAGCAAGTAATCACGATCGTCTAACACCAAATACCGAAGTCACAATTTCGCAAGAGACGAGATCTCGTTCCACGTGAACGTTCACACCCGAGTGGAGATCGCGTCCAGGAAAAAGAAAAAGAAAAAATCAATAGCAAAAGAACAATATCGATCTGATTTCTCAACGAGGGACTGGTTAGGGGTGACCCATTGTCCGTTTCAGAAGGCCCATAGCGAGTGCACAGGGGGGGTGCGTGGGGCCCTGCCGTGTGCACCCCTCCGGCTGCACGGAGCGTGTCACGTCATCCCCCCGTAGTGGCAGCACGCGCCATTCGGGGGATAGGAAAATTATCAGCTAGTAAAGTCGGACACTTTTTCGAAGCTTTTACTTTGAAGGGGGTTGGCACGGCGCGTAGACATTGGGGACAGTCGAGGACAGGATCGGGGTCGCGTGTACTAGACTGTAGGTATATAGCCCCATAGTCGCGCCGGCATGGAGTAGATGAGGCAGGAATGAAATATGACGGCATACGTGCGCACGAGGGGGTGCAGGGGGGGTTATCCTGTGTTTTTACAGGATCCCCGGTGTCGGATGTCAAACTTTTCCCGCTCTCTAGGAAATCGCATCCGCGTGTAAAGCCCCGTGGCTTTTCTCGATGCATCGAGAAGGGAGAGAGGAAGCTTGCTTTCTTTTTTCTCACCCTCCCCCTCTTTTCCTTTTTTTTCATGTTCCACACTCTATCCGTAAAATCTCTGCGCTTCTCGGTTAAACTTACCCACAGATTTCCTCGTTTACTCAGCCCCACCGTTAGGGACTTTGAAGGAGCTTCTGAATTTCGGCGAAAAATAAATTGGAGGCGCTGCTTCACTGTTCGAACAGCATTACTATGCGTTCTTGTTTATCGGCCTCAAATCTGACTTGTTCCCTTTAATTAACCTACCATATCTACGTCATGAAAACTAAAAACCAGCTACCTGGACGATGCCCTATCCTACCGTCGCACCCTGGCATGTCACTATATCCAGAGTAATCAACCATTGATCCAGGATATATGCCAACTGTTTCTTCAGACGGTTCTCGTGTACGCGCCTGAAAAAAAAAGTTAAGCACACCATTTCCGGCCCGCATACATTAATCATACCGATCGCTCCTCTGCTTGGCATTCGCCACGGAAACACGTCGACGTGCCGACACGCGCCTATACGTATAGAAACTCAATGTCGTATACCGAGTATAGGTTATGTGCGCGTACTCGAGTTTATTCGTGCATAATGTATTTCATAGCAGCCACGGCTAATCCCACGAAGTCTAGTCTCCCGACAGAGCATTAAAGCCAAACACAGGCGGCGCTGTAGCAGCTGTATTTAGCCCGGAGCGTTGAAAGCACGTTTATCCGGGACCGAGGACTGCAAACCGCGCATCATACTCCGTGCGACTAGGTTACGTGCGAGGAGATGACGTGACTATAGCGGAGAGATACAAAAGCGAAGAAGAACGAAGAAGCACAACCACATGGCAAAGATGGCGGTTACGGCGAAATAAGAGGACCGAGTTAAAAGGACGAGGAGGGGTTGACTTTGGAGGAAACCGGAAGTCGGTCGGTCGACGCGTGCTGGCGTCGCGACGGTGTACCCGTAGTCGACGACGTCCGGAGGCCCTGCTATAATCACGCCGTCGTTACCTTTGTCGAGGATGACGTGGTCATGCCTCGGGAACAAGGCCGGAGATCGATTGACTTTGATAGGGGCTTCCGATCCCGACACGTGATAGAAAAGCCAACGGGAACGTTACACGTGCTTGGTGTGGTGTACTACTTTCCCAGCGAATCCCCATGCTCCATGTATATGACTCTTATCAATTCGTTATTAATTTTGTATAAAAGATGGAATTACCATCGGGACAGGGATTGCCGTGTCTCTTCACTCGAAGACAATACTGATTTTGCTGCACACCGAAGACACCCAAACAAGTAAGTACGACAGGGCCAAAGAGCCTGAAAGACGACCAGCACCACCGTAGGGGTGCGTTAACGGAAGTGTGCAGTATGAATGTTCTGTCGGGTGGTTAGCTAGTTAGCTCCCGCTTGTAGTGCCGGTGTGACAGCACTTTGAGTTCGCGGTGTCCGGGTGCTATCGTCACGGCATGTTACCTTCGCAGACAAGGTGTGGGTGGCGAGCGGACGAGGAAAATGAAGAACATATGCGGTTAGCGGAGGGCCGCCGAGAGAGAGAAGGGATTGCGCGAATCTATAAGGAGAGGTCGAAGGTCATACAATTTACGGTGGCTGGAAGCTTCCGAAGGATGATAATTAAATCAATTGCAGATCCCAGTGAATTGCCAAGGAGGAACGGACATTTTCATTAAAATCGGATATAACGAGCTAAAACGATATATGTACGCAGCAACTTTAGTGAGTACCTCGGTGCCTGTACTCTTTCATCGCATCCGTGTAACTTCCGACCAAGATGCATTAACAAAGAGCCAACGTTACCCGAGGGACAATGTAAAGCCAAGTTCACTCTACGCGTCCTTCATCGCCACGGCGGATCTTCGAAGTTGTCAGTAAAAAGAAACGAGAGTGGACGTTCGATCGCATCGAAATTCGAAGCGACGCTTCCGTCTTCGAGTTCGAAACGAGTTTCGAACGGTCATCGCGAGAATACGAAAAAAAAAATAATAAGAAGTTCGCCCACGACGACTAGAGCGTATACGTACAGTTAAGCATATATCATGCTAGCGGACGCTAGTTGTTTGAATTTATGGAGTGTAGGGTACGTTTAAAGAATGTCGAGGCGGATACTAAAATTAAACCTGTGTCGATGTCACTGAGAACACTTCTGTGAGCTCCATGACTTCTCATGGACTGGCTGTGTGTCCTCACCTCGGGACGGAAGTCGAATTCAGACATATAATTACGTCGTTTGAAAAACAGCGTGGTATATGCATTAAATATTTATGGGGGAAGTTGTCGCCGGCGTTCGGAGCGCCAAACGTACGACGTTACGAAAATAGAGACGCGTGACGTCGCGGAGATCCGTCGTGCATGTCCTACTTCAATGTTTTCCAAAGTCTCGCGCGTTCAAGATACCCGCTCGCTGGCATATCGATTGAACGCCAAAGCACGAGGCTACCACGCGCCTAATTCCCGTATTTGCAAAACACGGAATGGAAGTAAATCCGGAAAGTGAGTTTCCCTTGTTCTCGTCCTCTTCCGTCTTGGTTCGTGCTCCCATCCTCTTTTCATCTCGCCGGCTCAGAGCCGCCAGCTGTATCGGGGAGACGCAAAGACTGAAGTAAGCAATGGCGGACGAAGAAGCGGAGCGAGGGGCGCAGTTGTAAAATTACCTTGATTAAATTCATAGAGGGAAACCGTCAAGTGAAACTCGTGCGTGAGACAATGCACGCACCGACAGAGAGTTTCAGCGCGGCGTCGCGACACTCGGCGTCCTACGGAACGTTGCCAGGAGTAAAGGCAGCAGCAGTAAAGTCTTCCGGCTAATTAACTCTCGGTACATTAACCAGATAAAGACGATCGGGCTTTGTCAACTAATTAATGCATTCGCGCCGAATGCTTCTCAATTAAGCCCGAATGAATTATTATTCGACGAGGGCCAAATTGCAGTGCGGATACCGGGCGAAAGGTAGATCTAACGGGCGTTAAAAAACTACGGTGCGAAACTGCCTAGAAATACTCTCACAGAAACTTTCAGTTTTCACCTCCCTAGATCTGCCGATTCGCGATAGGTACCTTCGGTAGCGAATCTACCACCAACCCCTTTACGCTTTTTCCAAATCATAAAGAAAAAAAAAAAACAATTATCCACAGTAACTAACTCGCCAATGAACTTGAAACATAGTTACAAGCAGCCGGTGCATCCATACGTAATGAGGATAACGAAGACGGAAGAGTAGCATCCCGCTACGCGCCGTATCGGAGTACCAACGTTACAGGCATCAAGAGCACAGTTGCGTGCAGGATACTACAGCCAGTCCCATTCTCTATATGCGTGTCAGACACGATCCCCCACTCCTCCCCCCTCTTAGTCCTACCAACGAAAAGTACACAAGCAACGTGTCTCACCCGTACAATGCATATACCAATGGCAACAGCAAGTTGCAAGCGACCTACGTAGTACAGCGATACATGCAGGGTGAAAGTCTGAGAATATCAGAGTAGGACGAGACGAGCGAGCAAGGGAGAAAGACGAGGGTCTGGTATACGCTCCTCCTTCCTGCATGAGGTTAATGTAGTAATTTCCAGCTTTGTGGAAATTGTGGCCTAGACGAGATATGATAATGCCCGTGATGCGGTGGGAGGGGTGGGGATGAGGAGGCAGAAAAGGGAGAAGGGTGAGAAGGAGGCTTTGCAGCTTGGTTCGCCGCATCTATCATTTGTTTGCCAACTGGCTACCGTCGGAGTAGCGCAGACTTGGACCGAAGGCAGCCTCCTCTCGTTCCTCGCATGGTTAGACTCTGTCCGATGTGCAAGTTCAGCGCATAGACCTCATGCGGAATGACAATGCCCTTTTCACGTTACGCATTCCTAATGGCCGTACGCGTGATATCAGTCGATTCTCTTTGTCGCGTGAATGGAAACGAAGCCTATTACCGATCTGAGTCACGGGTAGCGCGTCAGTGTTCATACAGTTTTAAACTGTCATTGCTATCAGCGATATTATCGATATCGATTTATATAATCAAGAGTGTCAATATTACGCCAGTATGAGTATGTGTATACCGTGATATCGCTATCGCGAAGGACGAGTACAGGTACGTGTAATGGAGGCTCGAGGCGGATATCGTCGCGCTTTAAAAGTCCCTTAAACGTGTCGTGATTACGTGTAAGAGCGATCATTACTGTCCGATCATTATTCCGTGGCGAGGATGAGGGAAGCAGTCGATCGTCCGCGAGGCAAGGCTATAAGGAGACGGAGATGCGACTTCGATCCGGGCTGGTGGTACGCGATCGGACGAGCGATATTTGCATACCAGAAATGCAAACTTGATTTATCTGCCGATAGAAGATACCGATAACGGATACCTCGAGTGATCGAAGTCGTTAATACGTCTGGCATCGACCTCGCGGAATATCAGGGATACATATGGTATTGTGTATGTGGTACGTCCTGGCATAGGGTCCGTACTGTATATGTACTAGTTATATGTGTCGAGTGATCGGGAAAAGGAGGAACCAGTTACGTTTGCTGGATATTAACGTTGGCTGAATGTTCTCGTTACTCTCGAGCTGCCGGTCAATTTACCGTGAAGTGCTACCACTGAAACTATCGCGTGATATGCGCGAAATGTAAATCGACCGTGTCAATCGGAAATCCGTGAGTCGATCGGTACGATTAGTAATTAGCTCGAGTGGAGCTTTCGAAAATTTTCATTAACCAGTTTCCGGGCTTTAGCCGCGTCCAGCGGCGATTCGAATGACGATGGACGGGCGAGAGGATAAAGTATGAAAAATAAATGAATGAAAAAAATAAATATATAAAAAGACAAGGCGGTCGAGTCGTATGAAGGGCACGTCGAACAAGTCTTATAATTAGAATTGTTATCGCTACATTAGTTGATTATGATAGATCGTTCGACCGCGGTATCGGCGCATCGGCACGGTGAAAGGTGATCAAGCCGCTTTCGTAACTAATTAAAATAATAACTCGTATACAAGACGCGCGACAAAAGTCTATTTATATATGTTCTAGCAGGCGGTCGCGGCGAGAAGTTGACCAACGTGAGCAATCGGAGGAAGCCCATTAAGGCAATGTCGTGCACGCAAATTCAATTAATTGACTGCCGATCGATAGCAGATATACGTTTCAACCGTGTGAGGAGCTCGACCGTGTGCGAAACTCTTTAATTCCTGCAGGCTCGCGTTCGTCTTTCCCCCAATCAATTATAGAACTGTCAGAACTCTCTGGACCACTGTCTAACGGGTAGCCGTATTAGTCGGGGTGAAATTTCTTTTAAAAAATTACTAAAGTCAAATAGAAAAAGGAAAAGCAAAAAGGAATGACTAGTGCGTCAGATCGACGTATGCAGGTAGAAAAATTGAAGTCAATGAACTTTTAATTTCACTCAAGGATCTCCCATTTGTTCCTCTTTCTTTTTTTACCCTTTTCAAATTCATTCTCCCTACCCGAAGCACTTCCTCCACCCGACTAGACATAACGACTTCTAATCTGACAGATAAAATTTAAAAATTTACATTTCAGATAATTTTTGTGCCCCCCCCCCCCCCCTCCTTCACCCAAATCCCCTTCCGGCCGATCGTCTCGCTCTCGATGACTCGAGTGGGTAATAACGCGTAGATTAGTTAACAACGTGGTCGATCACGAGCGAGCACTTAATGAATTTAGAAATTTCGTTAATCTCTGTTATAGGCCATAAATTTCGATATAGTCCTAAACAGCCGAATGACAATGACTATGTACGCGAGAAGTACTTTGATTCCTCCTCGACGTAATGGAGCATTATTCGAAGGTGTCTTCGCTGTTAGAAATCGATTAAGCACTGCCGGCTATTGTAACAGCCAATGCCGTTTTAATCTTATGGGCAAGCCCTATTGGACTAACGCGTAAAGCAGGAATATAACGTGAATACTATAACGAGAAAAATTCGTCTAAGCATGATATTACTGGAGAAAGATAAAACATTGATAGTAGAATAACTTTATGTGGTATGAACCATTAATTATCATACTCGCAGGATCGAGTGATTTTCTGGGTAATTAAAAAAAAAAAGGGAAGTCAATTAAACAATGTCACTGTGGTAATAAAGCGTGCTTATCGTCCCGGCGAACCGTGCATATTCACCAAAACAGTGCATGCACTCATCCGACAAAGACCATTTATACATAATGAAGATGTAGCAGAGAGGATGCTCGTGATATCTCAAGGAAGACGCACAGCATCCCTCTGTTCTCTAAAAACCTGAAATAAATAAGTCGTCCCTCTCTCTCGATCACCCCGTCAAATGCCCACGATGAGCCACGTCTCTGTTTCCTATATCTCTATCTTTAGCCACCATTTTTTTCCTTCCATTTTCCATCTCTATACTTAGTATACGAATTGAACGCGACCGCGGAAACTGCTGCTAACGCTAACAGCAGTGACGTCTCCACGTAACAAATCACAGCATCCCTCTGGTCTCTACGAACAACGTACGAGCCACTGATAAAAGCACACAACGTGACAAGCTTATCAAAATTATAAATAATTCCCACAAGAGGTCGCCACGGATCGCATCAACGACTGGATGCCATTCATCAATTTTTTGTTCCCCAGCCCTGATTGCACAGCTCGGAATTCTATTACCGTCGAAAGACAAAGATCAGAAAGAACCATGTAAAGAGAAGCCAAGGAGAATATTGTGTGTTCGAAAATTCATAAATGTCTAACAGCAAGCGTAAAACGGCACAGGGACTTTTTGAGTCTGTCAGCAAGAGACAAACGATTCCATCGAGGGTTGGCGTCGTGGTCCCCGACTCAAGTGGCCACACAGAGTCGTCTGAAATAAGCATAACTTTTCTGAATTTCATGCTTCAGACATAAAATCGTTTAACGTGCTCAGGGCCGTACGCTTAAAGGGGGCCAAATATCCGCAATTCGATGTACACGTATGGGGAGCCGCGAGCATTAGCCTCTTGCGAATGTAGCCTCGAAGCAGTATCTCCTGACAGATGCGATCTTACGGTAATATACGAGAAATATCGGATTCATGGGCGTCTACTTGACACATTCAATTAATATAATGTGATTCGTATAGCGCGATCGACGCTCCTCGTTCGCATATGGCGCGTCGCCGACATATGGACGTCTGCCGTGCGACCTATTCGTACGCGCTTTATGTCATATATATATATATATATATATATGCAACATGGACTGCCGGCCACCACCTTCCATCCCCATTACACTAGCTCATAAGTGACACTATAATGCTACGCATATAGGATAGCTTGTGATAGTGAAAGAGTGAAGATTAAATTGGCTTGATATCGCGTAGGCTTCGTCACGATTACAATGGGGCAGAGGAGGAGAGGGGGTGGGGAGAATGACTTTTCTAATTCGTTCGCATTTTCGTTTCATCGTAACAGCTCATTATCGGCCCTTAGGACAGATTTGCATTTGGCCGTACTACCCCGTCGGACAATCGTACAACGAGCAACAAGAGTGACGTCATCATTCCGTTTACAGAAATTGATACGCAATTGTTTCGGCATAGCGCGCGAATAAGGCGCAACAAAGAATTCAGCCGCTGGAACAAAATTAACTAGCAATCTCGATAAAAGTGAAAATTCATTCGTTGCCTTCTCTGCGATAACCCTGCTCGATGAAAGTATCAAAGGCATTTCCATAATAATCACTTTCTTATCGCGCAAGTGTTGCTGGAAATGTTAAACAGTTTAAAGGAACTGGCACGATCCGCCATGTCGAGCGATCCCTCCGTACGGCCAATCACTTGCCTATCGCGTAGTGCCGTAAACGTTCGCGCGTAGACGTATGACAAATATTTTCCAGATCTATCGATTGCAGTACTGACCGATAACTTCGTATTAATACTAGATATCGATATAATTGCCGAAGGAAATTGATAGAAAAGAAAAAACACACACAATGCCAGGTATTTTAGCAGAAATCACGTTATTCCGAATGCATGTCGTAATAATAACAGCGTGTACGATTTTTTTTTTTTTCAGAAAAATCATTGGTTCTACACTGTGCTCTTGTACGCCTACGAGCCAGTGCGATACGATGCTAGCTGACAAGGATTAAAATGTCGTAACGTGCAAACAGTACGACGTGGCGGCACCATTAATTTTCCGTGTCGTTTTCTCAGGTCCGACATTAGCGTGACGGGCGGACGCTAATAGCGCGCGCGAGAGACACGCGTGGGATAATTTCATCGAGCGCCGGATTATCATCTGTAGCACAAAGGGACAGCTAAAGAGAGAGAAAGAGAGAGAGAAAGAGAGAGAGAGAGAGAGAGAGAGAGAGAGAGAGAGTGAGAGAGAGTGAGAGAGAGTGTGAGAGAGAGAGAGAGAGAGAGAGAGAGAGAGAGAGAGAGAGACAAACGAGCCGACGAAAAAGCAGATGAAAAGGGATAGCGAAAGAGAGTAGAGGCAATTAACGCAAGTAAGATTCCATGATCATGAATGAGTAAACCACAGGGTAACGTATCGTAAAGGCAACGCGAGGCTTACACCTATGTATATCCGAGGATCGATTAGGACTGAGAAACTCGCCGGCATTATTTAAATAGACAATTTACAGAAGCTCGATGGTGAGTGCACATACAGGATGCATATTCCGAACGTACCAGGGCCCCACTTAAGATGCCTCCTGAGATTAACATAAATAAATAACAGCTTACCAACCGCCATCTCTCGCGGGGATGAAGCTTGTAATCATTGCATTATTAAAGGCGCGAATGTAATAATTACCTCGCGGAACGACGAGTAATCATAGCCTTCTGCATTTATATGCACTTTTCGTGTGAACACCTGCCCGTCGATGGGCATAGCAGCACCGCCGTGGCACCAGTGGATACGCGTGGATGTAGACGTGAAGCTAATGAATTTTAATCAAGGACAGAGAGATAGGGGCGTGGAGATAGGAGAAACCTCTGAAACGAATCTTCGACGATTTAGGCCGCATGCAGCTAATTTCTTGAATTTCACCTCTTTCGATCTACCACTCTACAAAAACCCCATATGTCAACCCTCGGCGGTCCAAGTGAATGCCGTTTCTCGTTTGCTACCTTCCTCCATGAGGAAAGTGGGTCGTCCGAAGCGATAACGAAATACAGCAGAGTGTATTCCGTCCCGCGGCGAATTCGTCCGAGTGAATTGAGCGTTTCGCGTTCTTGTAGAAAAGTTCGACGCGCCGGTGTGCGTGAGCAGGAAGGCACGAGAGACCCTGGCGCAAACGAAGTGAACGAGATTGCCGAAGTTTAAGCAAAATGTTGCCGGCAAAGAGTTCGAATGTTTAAAAGATCGTAAGGACGGAATCGGAATGCACGAGCGGTGGTAACGACGATAAACTTCTAGGATTTCACGAGACGGAGTTCTGGTGCGTCTGTCAGAGCGAATAAAAGAAGTAATACGTAACGCGTGTAAAAGAAAAGGGACAACCGAGTAAAAGATGAACAAAGTCAAGGTATGAAATATGAAGATATTTTTCGAGTAAAAATTTTTAATTCAATGCAACGATACTCGCAGTGCATCAAAACGAAAAAAAAAGTCCCCGTTAACCAGTCAACGGAATTTTTTCATCTCTAGATTTTACCTCGGGAACGTCGAATCTACATATCTTCTCCGCGCTTACGTAAACAGACTGACAGACGCACCGAGAGACGAACGAGCAGACAGGCGAGCGAACGGGGAACGAGAGTGAGGATGGCACTAGTTCTGGTTTGACGACAAATATTTACCGGAGAGACCACGGGCGGTTGGCAATTCGTAAAGTCCCGATAGCTCGCGCTCTCATTATGTACAGCGCTAATATGAGTGCATCCTATACTGGCGAAATTATTAATGTGAAGGGAAAGTGTTGACTGGCAAAGGTTAATACCTGGAGAAGCGTCCAAAGCTTTGACTTTGACTGATCAATGCGTCCACGGGATCTTCGAAAGGACCTTTAACCGTAGTACGTATCAAGGAGATATATTGCACAACTGCGGTTTCTGAAGATTCGTGTCGAGGACTATTGGCAAGACACCTTTGACAGTTGCGGTCGAAATGTTCCCTAACTACAATGTCCAGTGGGGCAAGAATATATACAGGGTGGGGCGGAAATCACGATACAACCGAGAACGAGGTAATTCCTCATGAAGAAGTAAATCGAAATTGCAAAATTAAATTTTTCTTTGCGGGACTTCATTTTTAAGAAAATCGACTTTAAAAATCCATCAGGCGCGCGATGCACGTGATTAATACTCGACTCAAAGGATCTTGCTAAGGGCACTGTTTTCATCCATACTTTTACACAATGTTACGACTTGAGGGGTCTCAACATAACTCAATCGACACTTCGATCTCGAAAACAATGTATTTTATTAATTTAAGTCTTGTTGAAAAAGTCCATCTCGATTTTGCATACAAAATTGTGCTCGTTGAATCCGAGAGACATGAACCACCTCAAGTACTGACATTTAGTACAAATATAAAAGAAAATAGTGCTTCCAGCGAGATTCCTTAAATCGAGTATTAGTCAGGTGTGCGTGTACACGATGAATTTCCAAAGACAATTTTCTTATAAATGAAGTCTCGTTGAGTAAAATGTATACTGCAATTTTGATTTACTTTTCCTCCAGGAATCGCCACGTTCTCGGTTGTGCCGTGATTTTCGCCCCACCCTATACATGTAGGCAGATACCCACGCGATCAATGTTACGAAAAACGAAACGAAAGATATTGAATCCTCAACGCGGTAGGTTACGAGCATCGAGGTAAATGAAAAGCCACGCGTAATACGTGCAAAAGCCTAAGATACACAGCGGCGAACTTTCCTCCAGACATACCAACATCCAAGAGTGTCCTCTATACCGTAGCCGCGAAGTACGCTAAGACGCGCACAAATCCCGAAGCTTCTTAAGGGCACGTTCAACTTTTCACCAAGTGGCACCGACGATCCTGGTAACAGTTGAGGAGCGTCTCCGGCACCCGGTATAACGCGTTATAACGTATCAAGAAACACTCGACTCCTCGTATAAGCTATCGCGTTGATAATTCAGTGTCTGCCGAAAGGGACGGAGGTGGAAGGCTTGCGAGGCGACGATAATGTCTCGAATACTTGGGTACAGTGTATGGAGTATGTGGGAACAGCGAGGAATGTGTTTTGGCAAGTGGTGGCATCTGTGCTTAAGCGAGAAGTGCCATCCCTCCTTGGAAGACTTTGGGTAGCTAAGAGATATATAGAGAACGAGTAGTAAGTGAACCAGGGAGCAGGAGACAGAGTCAGAGTAACCGAGAGAGAGAGAGAGACGGAGACCGGGCTGCGAGACAGAATCCGAGAGAGAGGAGCTGCAAGACTGAGACGAGGATAGCAGATAAATAGAGAAGAAGATACATACATATATATACAGGACAGCCAGAGAGAACTCGACGAGAGTAACGGCTAAGTCGGTTGGAGCCTTCTAACTTAATGATGTTTGTTCAATGGACTCCGCAACAGCACGGGCTCCTTTAAAATTGCTAAACTGTCTCGCGTCTGGCTTGATCCCCGTCACGTCGGTGTAACGCAAATCTTCAGGAGGTGCGTAAGTGCGCGAGTCAACGACCCGAGAAACCGATGATCCCCGACGCGTAAAAGTAGCTGCTGTCATTAATCGTACCCACTTCGCCCACCAGAGTGCAGCCTCGTTCGCTCGCGACGATACCCTCTGAAAGACGTGTCCCGCGCGCTGCCAAATATCACACCAAACAGCGTCACTGTTTCGCTGCACCAGAGTACCAATCAGATCGATATCGAATACCTGCCGGCAGCTCGACCGCATACAAGATCATCCCCGGCAGTCGAGAGCGGAGCGAGAGACTCGTTCCACCGTCGGCGAACCACGAGATTCGTCTGCTCGCAATAAATCTATTACGATAGACTCTGCGCAATCTGTTACAAGAATATACAAGCCTTTTGCCAGCGTGAGTAAGAGTGTTAGGACTGCTGCTGGTTGTCTGCACTGGCGTCGGTTATTGCTACTACTGCAATCTATAGGTATATGCGTAGCGGGGCCGTGTACAATACGGTAGTCGCATTACGTATCTCGACTTCCTTGCGGCACAGCGTCTATATCAATTACGCGTGTCTTCTTTGCTGGGAAGTCGAGCGATCCCGAGGAGCCTACAGGAGATGATGGTATTCATGGAATCTTGTAACGAGGCTGACAGACTCGGTATAAGTCCCGTGCAATGACAACCGCCAGACGCTCGATACTCCAAGGAAAGAATGCGTGATACGCTCGAAGATAAAGACGTGAGGAGTAAAAGTATAGAAACTTGAGGCCTGTCATTAAACTGCATTGATAATACGTGCTCGGGAGCTTTCTTGAGAAATATTTTTAAGAAAATTGATTACTCACGCGATTGCAAGCAATCGTTTTTCTTTTTCTAACGTATGACGGAGTAAGCTTTGTGCACGTGACATAGATACGTGAGTATGTAGGTTGCTCGTGTAAACTTGTTTATCGAATTTTCCCGAGTTCCAAGAAACTCAATGCGCTTCAATCGCCTCTAGACAATGAATGTCAATCAAACTCGTATCTGTTGTAAACGTATTTTTTTTAAGTTTAACTCTTAATTAGGTGACTCGCTAATTCATGACAATTCTACCGTCTCACGGTCATATTTAAACGTTCGTTGCTCTGTCACCAAACAAATCTATGGGCGTTCAACTTTTGAAACATATTTTTAAAAAACTGTTTTTCATCATTCACGTGCTCCAAAATAACTAGGTGTCAATACAAGTACGATATTTTCTTATACTACGACGCATAAGACTAAAACTACTGCTACGATCCTGGCAGTATGTCTGACAGCCAGAAACTGTAATTATTCCCACGGTGAGAAAGGTCAATCGCATTTGATTGCTATGCAAGAAGGAACGTACGAAAAGTTAAATTGATAGAGTAAGACCGAGTGCGAGAGAGTAGAGTATAGTGCATGCGTTATGGCAGCAAGAGAGAAGGATGCGTTGCAGGCTACGAATGTATTTTACATATTTAAATTGGAAGTGTCAATACGTTCCTTCAAGGTATTGACAAGCCAGGCATCGCCGAGAGTAGTCCGGGACAGCCGGAACTGAGAATTTGCCATGGGATCTTGTGCAAGGTGCATGTCGAACTTTACGCAAAAATTTTCATTTGCAAACATGGCATTGACTGTCTCGATAAATTCAGCGGACGGAATGAAATCCTTTAATTTGACAACTTGAGTGACGTAGGGCACCGCGTCGCCTTAGTAAAACAATCCAGGGCGTTTGAACTCCAATGTTTCCAACAAAAAATTTGCTCAAGCCGCAATTAAATATTCGCAGGTTAATATTAATATCAACGGCCCTGATCGTAATGCATGATAACGCATTGCCCTGGCACGTTCATCTTTCGCCAATGCTCTGATCACTGCTAACGATAACTGCCGCCATTATTGAGTGCATGCTCGTGTGGAAAGCCCGGTATGCCAATTAATTAATAACAATTATTAGGTCGCTATTCAATTTGCATTATGAGGATGGAGAGTGCAGAGTGATAAATTCACATATTTATACGGTCAACTGATTGTAATACTGGCTTTGATCTCCATCAGTTTCTCTCCCATTCTCACTGTCTCTCGCTCTCGTTCACCGCGCATCCGATCGTTCTCTCTCTCATTCCCTATATGTACATACACACTCAAAGCGTGTGTAAACGATCAGAAAAAGTACGCCTACGGTAGAAATATCCACGCGCATCCCAGCACGATTGGAGCATCATTAATTATTGTACGTTACATTACCAAGTCATTTCTACATGCTCCAAAGCCAGTCTCGAAAACTCATATGTGCTTGGCAATGGACAAGCTCAAATACTTTGGTAAGAATGACGTGATTTTTTTTTCTTTTTTTTAAGCACTGGTACTATATGATTTTTTTGAATTTCGATCGAAAAGATTTTCTTGTGAGTAATTATACTAATATTTATTCATTAAATGAAAACTCGTTTTGTGCACTGTGTAGTATTTGGACTTTTATTTGATTTTTATATAGAAATAATATAGTTTAGAAAGAGTACCAAGAGTTCCAGCCAGTTTTCATTATTTTTTGTAAATATAAATATGTCTACATTTTTTAAACTTGTGGAACTATAGCTGTTAATCTGAGAACTTACAAACTCACGTTTTATCTAAACATAGAAATGATCGATTCGCATGCGGTTACGTGTATCAGAGTTACCAATGACAGTTATATAGGAATTATATATACACGTTAGTCAGTTATAAACTTCTATTTTTAGAATTGGTTTATGGATTTTCATCAATAATTCGGTGCATCGCTACCTGGCATACGAAGCCACGACTTGTCTGTAATTCAATGTGATTATGGATTATATATACTTTCTTATACTTTTTATATATATTTTTTACACTCATCACATCTTGTAAAAATCTTGATGAGATCGTTAAAGGAAACTTGTATGATTGTTCTGTATATGAGCTTAACGCGTATATCAGAATTCTTTGTTTCACGTTTGTACACAATTTCTCGAAAGAATTATACATTTAATGAATGTCAAAATCTTACCTTTTACTGCTATCGCCATAACAGCCAGCAGGAACAAGCACATCATCCTCGTCCAATGCATTTTTAGTATTATCCAAAGCACTTCCAAATTTTTAAACTTCAGGAATATCACCAAAACACAAACATTATATGAGCACTGTAGGTTGGGTCACTTTGTATAATGAAACATACCCGACTAATTCGTACGCATTTAAACACGAATTTTAGTTCTGATATTTAATTCGGTCAAAGGTCGCATTAAAATGAAAATATTGATTTTTCATAATAAAATTTTTCTCGATCGATCTCTATTGTTGATTTTTTTACGTCGGAATGGAATTGCAATGCCGAAAACGTTACAAGGAAAGAGCATTTACTTTTTAAGTATTTCAATGTAGCACACAATTCACAGGGTTTTCACCCAATAACTTCAGCACAATGCTAATACATTGCAGGGTATTATGAAAAATTGTTACAATGCATTCGACATATTAGTATGAAAATTGACGATTCCTCAATTCATGATTTTTAATACGTTTATAAAGAAATAATCACTTGTTAATGTTAGATATCACTTCGGCACGTTAAAACACCCAGAGACAAACTTCACGCGACAGAAATTCTCTAGGCAAACGAATGTTAAACGGGAACAGTCATTTCGATAGCAGTTTAATGTCAATGTCATTCAGTGCACTTAATCCCAATGGCAAATCAATAACCGATGCTCACTTGGCATTAAAGTATGTTATTAAAGTGTCGAAAGCACGTAATCCGCATGCCGATCATACTAATTAAATCGCGTTGGAATAGACGCGATACTGTGACGAGTCGATGCAAAGAATATTCAAAGAATATCCACCGGATAAAAAATCACTATCATCCCCAGGAGAAACGATTTATTCTTTTAATGAATTAACCAAGATCGTTTATTCTTTTCCATGGCGATTTACGCCGCGTCCTCCCCGCGCAGTTGCAATTGCAATCGATACAATTATCAACAATAACGAGTGATCCTTTAAGATATAAGAACCGGTACGAACGCCGCACAGAACAATCCTAACAACGCGGCGGTTGACTCGCGACTGGAGATGCCGAGATTCTTACAGAGCGCCACGCGCCGCTTCGGCTTTACTCGACCCAGCTCGGCAATACTCGGCAACCTATACGTTTCCACAGTCCTGCGTCTCTTTTCCTCCCTATATACATACGTGCGTTGCATAGCTTGGCTAAGGGTGAGGCAGGATTACATGGCGAGGGTGGGTTACACTCTACAATAGAGAGTCCCGCCAGCATCAACAATGGATCGCTGTTTCATATTTTATTTATGTCTTTTCACGTCTTCTCTCGGCGAAGTACTGACTACATGAAGAACGGTGCAAACTTCTTTGCTTAAATGGCCGATGCGAGACTCGAGTTCACACCTGACCTGAGTCTTGTTTGATTAACAGGTCGATTTGCGGCTTTGACTTTTTCGCGTTATATGACGTATGCAATATGTAATACTATGGGCATGTATACATAAGTGCTTACGAAAGTACAGCCGTGTGGGTATTGTTGCCTGTTTCGTGGAATCCTTATTACAGCACGAAAACGTCCTGCATACTCATGTATATTGTTAACGATAAATCAATGCTGGATTACATGTAATTTATGGTTTTCACGTGGGAGTCCAAAGAAGAAATTGGTGACCGCAGGCGATTCATACTTACCTCTGAAAATCGAATCGATCCATGAAAGCGCTCCTTTAATAAGAGAATTCGATCCATATTTTATAACGTCAAGCATTACTTTAATTATGTTAATCTTCTGTTAATCAATTATTTGGTCGTATATCATAGTTTATTTGACAAAATTTCGAGCGGAGCATCTGCCTAATAGCTGACCCTTACTATTAGGCGCTTTTGGAAAAATTTTGTCCACACTGCGTATATCTTTGTAGTCTTGTATTTCCTGAAAATAATTAACATTATTAATTAATAATAGATTATACTATGAGATCGCGTGTACAGTTCTAAATGTAACTTATAGTACGAATTAAAACTTTATATGTACAGTGATGCTAAGTGTTGGACTCGACTCGAGACAATAATTTTCCAATCATGATTTAATAGTGAACGATTATTAATAGTTTGGCTAAAGGGGTGAATAAATTTGTTGCAGGACCGCCCACATCAAACACCACAGGTTACGAACATTCTTGATCTAATTCATAGTAAGTTTTTATCTTTCCTTTTTTTCTCTACGCTCTTACCAAAACAACGAACTAGAACATTACTTAGAGAAGATAGACTTTTTTTTAACTTTCCCATCGAATCCAGCAGCGTCTCTGAATTATTGATACTAGGCATCATTAATTGATTAATTGAAATCCCGCTCGATGGTATTTATAACATTTTTGAAAATATTATATCTGGCATATAATGAATTGTCTTTCTCAACAGTTCAGACGTACTGGCAGCGCATGTCGAAATGCCAAAGCATTTAAAGCGTTAGGGACAAATCGTGTTCCGTCTCGTACGCTGCGAGCTAGTCAAAGTGTCCCATTTTCTTGCTTCCCATTTTCGAAAAGTTCCCCATTATGCGTGAGCGTGGTCCCTGCTTACTCTCGAGAGAAAGTCAAGAGCCCGTGACGAAATCGGAATCCAAGTAGTGGCAAGAAAAGGCGGGTAAAAAGAAAGAAAGAAATAAGGAAAGAGAGAGAAGAAAAAAAGGTGAATGAGAGAGACCGATTGACGAGGAGAGTTAGAAAGAAGAGGGAAAGAGGGGAGTTAGCCACCGTAGAGAAAAACATACAATAAATAAAGCCTAGTGAAAAATATGGCGGTTGCAGGAGTCCACCGCACCCTTAAGTGCCTTGGCGCCCTTTGCCCCCTCGCACAACAAATGCCTATGCACGTAAGAATAGCGTGGCTATGGCGACTCAGCGGAAATGGACACTGTAGTAATTTATTTGATTGTCTCAGAGAAGAGAGAAAAAGAAAACAAAAACTAACAAACAAAAAAAGGAATAGGGCATTTTTGCAACCTTCATCAAACTATTGAATTGTTGTCGCTCGTTGATTCTCTGAAAGAGGTCACAGAAATTTCGTGACTATTCAATGAAATCCTGAAGACAAGGCTAAAGTCTATACACACGAAATTACACGGACACCATATACACGTATGATTGGCCGATTTAATTTCGATGGAAAATTTTCAGAATTTTGTTAATCACGCTTACATGATTAATTTCATTTATTGTGGATTAGCCTTTACCGAGTAACTAGATGGCTACGTTACTTCGGCAAATTCCCGAAGGCGTTGATGTCGAGGGTCTGGATGACACCCTCACATTGCTGGACCTTGTATGGTTTAGTGTTACGATAATTCCGGAAAACCCCTTGGGGGGAGGAACGTACGGAACTAACTAAGCTAAAGGGTGGCCGTATGGAAGGGTCAAGCATGCTGGCCTCGAGCCAGACATAGTTACGTGCATCTCTTGAGTCTCGTACTATCTCTGTCTTGTCTTGGCGTGGTTATTCGAGCTCAACTTCCACTACCTCTAGCGAACCCCCTTCCTCCTTTCTCTATTTCTGCCACTAACTAAGTGTTAAATGAACCTTGTTCGCTCTAGAATAGGGGCTTGGGACCAATTCGATGTCTTAGAACGTATCCGAGATCTTAGAAGTGGCATGGGACATTGGCTATTGATTTCCGTTAAGTTTTCCTTACCTCAAGACCTCAATTTTCATACATAAAAAAATAAAATACAAACTACCCCTTCCAAATTTCACCACCCTAAAACCGTTCGCAATAGTATTGGATTTCCAATCCGTAATAGAAACGCCGTAATAAATTTAGACGATAAATTACGAAGTACAGATTTTCTGCCGTACTCGCTACGAATATCAGGAAAATGTTGTGAACCGTCATAGTCAACCTTTATATTTTGCAGCATGGTATATTTTTCCCATATCTTTGGGCTTTACACCATAGACAGTATTTTTCCGAGAAATAGCATGCCCATCGTCCTTAGAATCCTTCACGGCCAGGTGTAGGATCGTCTAGCTCTATTCCCTATCCTCCGTACCCTGTCGCTTCTCTGCGGGGTACCCCATAGAAACGACTTATGGTCACGAACGTAGGACACCATAGTCGCAGCCGCCTCTACTCTTGCTTTTACTCGAAACTACCTACGAGATACTATAAGAACCCTATGAATGCAGAAAGGATGACCCTGCTGCTTTTTCGTCCTTCTCTCAAGCATTTCCACCCACACGTGAACACGCAGCAAAGTGGGCACTTCCTGTAAACAGTATCCTATTCGAAGAAAAGAGCTTGGGACCTTATTAGCTGAAATCAGATATAGCCAAAACCGGCTACGTTTCCCTGAATATCATGTAACCCGCAGATCACGCAGATAAATACATCAAAAACATTCTTAAGTTCCCCAACCGATTCACATGAACGGTTAAAAATTTCCATATATCGATCCTGGAATCGATATTCAATTACTGCAATCAATTAACTGCTGATACCAGTTGTCACAATAATAATGCCAATCGCAATGAGTGCACGCTGCTTTTCCTAGTAAAATCACAAAACAGTGCTGCACGTTATTTCTCGTACATATTTCGCACATCCGTCCTTGCCCATGGTGTGCAGAGATGGCTGTGCATTAACTATATGCTATTAGCCGAATGCGAGCACATTGAACGGAGCCGACAAAATCATCCACTAATTAATGTGGTAGAGAGGATCCAGTGTGCGGGGTCGCATGCGCCCTCCTATGAGAATGTATGGTTGCGTATTGCGAGAGTGAATCCATGCTTTACACACATCATACCGTAGTCAGACATCATACCAATGACCATTGTTTAATATGGTATCCGTATATACACATGCGACGATACAAGCCCGCTTATTAAAGGTTACCGTATATCGTGGGATGCTATAGAATTTGTTAAACAGTATAGCCTCGGGGTAAGAAGGAGAGGGAAATAATCCGAAAATAACGGCAGCTTTAACAACAAAGCCAAGTACGTGAAAATTGGTAATGGGAAAACAAAAACAAGAATAAAGTAAAAATATTTTACAACACAAGAAGTGACTCGTTGAACTTTGTATATGTATCGATGAAATACAGGTAATCCTGCCTGCCGATGAAAATGGCAATGTGTTAAAAACCTATAAGGATTTTGCGAAACAGTCGGCAGTGACCTGAAACGACTGTTGCGAATTTTTGGGAATTGGATGAAAGTTTCAGTTGGGATTTTATTTGGAAAAAAAATAGGTGAAACTGGGTCACTATATTCTCTGTCGGACTGCACCGAGATTATATTTCTAATTAAAGGAACGTAATGGGCTCGTCTTCTTCGTTAGGCAAAAAGTTTCTAATTAAATGTTGATTTTCGATATATATATATATAGATATATATATAGATATAGGAGAGGCGCGATAAAGCGGAATGGAAGAAATGGCGAGTGCACGGCTATCGCTTCCAGAATTTCCCACCGGCACTTTTATTTTGCTTCGCCACTTACTTCCACTGATAACATCTTCACCTACAGCGATGCTTGTTTGTTATCCTATTCTCTCTATGTTTTTACTCTGTTTCATTCAAACTTGGTTATATATTATTTTTATCTAAACGCTACAGCATCCCGTGGATATAGCCGAGAAACGGAGGTAACTTTCTTAAAGATATCTCGCGCACGGCAGAGATACTTTTATATTTCGTGGCTTTTCTTACCCTTGCCAAGAAATGAAAGGAGCGCCAACTACAAATCACAAACTTTACGGTTCGTTAGGAGATATCGCTTTTCTTAAAAATTCAAAGGGATTCTTTTTTTAAGTGAAAACAGTTTCAAAGCTACGTAAACAATGTAGGTACAGTTTATAGTCAGGATATTTCAAACTGCAATTATAGAGACTGGATTTTCCATTTAAATTATTGCGTATATGAATATGTCCGAGAGGTAAAGTTACTGTTAAATGTATTGACCTCTGACCGATATCAATAATTAACTACATAGAAACCGTTTACGATCTCGCAAATATATGCTCGTAATAATCAATAGCTATTTGGTTAATTCCTAAATTCGATTTAATGCACGTAATTAATAATGTCACTGTACCTACGCTAGATTGCGATACAAGATTTTATAATCGTGATTTACCGGTTTAATCTTTATCCCAGATATACGAGAAACAGCGTTAAACATTATTGGAAATTTTGGGAAACGTTACGAGCATTCGTTGACGATGGAATCTAACGCCGTTACCCGTATTCGTTGAATTGGATTAAAAATTTGCAAAACGAAAAAAAAAGTTTATGCACTCCGAAAAGTTGTTAAAAAAATTCTCTGGTATCGAAATATCTCGTTAATGGGTACACGTGTTTCATCCCCGAGTAATTGCGAGTCAAATTTTTTGAATTATTTTCAGGAATATTCATTTGGAAAAATCCATTTTTAGACGAGTTCAATGACTTTATATTTTCAGTAATACATTTTTCGTTTAGTATTACGATCTCTTTAACGTCGAGCAGTCACATATTGTTTTCATTCAGGTCGGCAGAAATATATAGGAAACTAGAATGAATCTGTTCCCTCATATGTATTATATATGCACATATGTGTAACTCGCATATTTGCAATGCTGATACGGTATGATAAAGCATTCCTATCATCTATCCTAGCAGAACTACAGTTTGCTGCCCATTATCCTGGAAAATTATTATTTTGATTTGCCACAGATATATAGCCACATTATGGAAATAGTAAAAATTGACTGAAAATTTCACCTGAACCCAGCACGATGTTTCCCATACAAATTTTGCACAACAGGTAATAACATCACAGACTTATGACAATAGACTTAAGCCTGCATAGGAAATCATGACCTTTAGGAATGGTCTGTACAATGCAAGTGTATACTATTCGAACTGAATGCAATACTGTTACCCGTTATTAAGCAAAATCATTGTGACCGACGATGGGTTCTTCTTGAACGTCTACAAATTAAGTTTTTAAAAAACCCTAAAGTGACTGTTAATCAGTTAAATTCATGGCAGTGCTTTTAACATTATTCCTGAACATAATGATTCTTATGGTCCAGGTTATTGTATTGAATAAATAAAAAAAAGTACTCATTGACAAATATTTTTTGGACAAGGTGTATACTGAGAATAATAACTAATTCCTGTGTACACAGGGTTCAATAATATTGGGTTCAATAATGTAATTTTTATTTGATACAAACTATTAGCATCTCAACAGAGATTAGAATGGGCGAAATAAATATTAATGACAGCAGAGAAGATTCTAAAGTAAGAAACCAGTATAGATATCCCCCAGTTACCTGAGCCGATAACACTCTGGTCATTAGTAAGATAATTGATGATTATCGGTCATTCCATAAAGCAAGATGGCGCGTTATAAATCAATTAATAATACAGCTCGTTTATTTGCACCGCTGCGAGCCTGGCCGATCTGCACGACGAGCGTGCCATAGATTAATCAAGCGGTAAACTGAAACGCTGGATTATTCTTTGTCTTTTAATTCCACCGCATCATTGGAAGCATCGCAGGGGGTCCTCTGATAGTTCACGGTCAGAAATAGAGGCAGGTATATGAAACAGCCACACCGATGCTGACGCCTGTGTCTAAAGGAACAAAAAAAGATATTGGGCGAGATGAAGTAAATTTTCTTTTTCAGATGCGACGATTTACCAACACTACACTACACTATATAATATTCATGGAGAGACTGCACTATATACAATATTAATGTAGTACATTCACCCATAGCTCCAACTATCTCACTCGTTTAATCTCATGCAGATATGGAGATTCATATGCCATATACATATCTGCGTATACACTTTGGTAAATACAATCCCATAAACGTAATGGCTATCTCGGCCAACTTGTCCCGCATATTTTATTCGCAAACCGATTTTCAAGTGAATTCACCCTGAACTTTTATTTTATTGCTCGAAGCGTTAAATGTCCACAAAAAAATATACGGGTAGCTATACTGTCTGATGTATCCATATGCCTCTGTATATGGTCGTTTAAGTAATAATGCATTCTCTTTTATCTTGGCTGTATACTTAACGTCATTAATTATGCATCCGCTTCACTAATCGGTAATCACCAGCACTGTCATCGTTAAGTAGCCGCCTATCAGGCTAACCTTACTTAGAAATGGCAGCTTCAAGGAATGTCACTGCCTTTGCATTTAATCCGCTTACCACGCCAATGTTTTCCGACGTCAGTTTTATGTACTATTAAAGAAAGAGAGCAAGAAAGGGAGAAGAGGTATCCAGGACATTTTGTCCAAGGATTGAAAGGCTGAAGGACCCAAGATGAGGGTACGAGGCAAAACGTCGTTACACGGATAATTGAATTTACGATGCAAATTCCTTAATTGCCGGTAGTGCGGGCTCGTTCGGGCGTTCTAAGTAATTGATTTCGATATACAGCTACCACCGTTCGGTGAAATAGTGGCTTATAATATTTTCAATGTGATCAATGGCTTTTGCAATTAGTATCATTTTAATAAACACTCTATAAGAAGAGAGTCTGCACTGGATGCAAGTGTATTGCAGTGTAAGTCTGATACACTGACTTGCCAAGACTAAGCAACGTATTGATAAGAAGGATCCGTCAGCAAAGTCTATATCTATATACATAGATATATCATCAATGCTATTTATATACCTAAGAAGTCGATTCTGGCCAGTCTCAATGCCGGATGCTGTTAGTGCAAAGGATAGGTTTATGTTAAGTAACATAGAAACGTGGAAGTAATTCCTACCCCGCTCCTTCCATCACACACTAGTTAATAACCGTTAACCAACGTTTTTCAAGTCGTTACGTGATACACAGAGTATGCATTTGTGCCAATCAAATTTTCAAATTGACAGTAGAGTACCTTTGGACGCTTGAGAATATGAGCAATTCCGACCAAGTTCAATCTTTTATAAACAGAGGCAAAATAATGACTGAGTATGTCCACTGGGCTATATTGTCCAAAGAGTAATCGGATAGGTAGCCCACACGTATACTGTGTCCAGGTTATATTACACCCCAAAAAATACTTACGTGTGAAAAGCTATCCCAAGTACAGGAATGCTGTGAATTCCTCTGACAAAAATTATTGAAATGGTATTATTAATGCCAAGTACATAAGCCAAGAATTGCCAGAAATTTCAAAGTACTGACTTTGAACGTACTAATAGAGTTTTAAAGACTATATGGTTGTTATTACTAATAGTTTATCATTATTAATAATATATTACTATTATTCCATTAACGAATACACTTTTGGGAGTACTTATAGGCTTTTAGAGCGCTTATTCTTCCACGAACCATTCGCTTATACCAATCTCTTGGAAGATCCCGTCTTACCCATTTGTATCCTTTTTTCCTATATTTACTTCTCGTTCAGTGCTATACTCATAATCCTTACTTTGCTACTTTAATTTTTTTATTTCTTAACTTACTATTTACTTCGCTTATGTCTTTCTTTCTGTCTTCCTGTTTCTGTTTTTTTTTCTCGTTTACTTTCTATTCTGCTTATCTTACTTTTCCTATTTCTTTGGTCGAGCTGAGCATATTTCTTTGAGTAGTCATAAGAGGGCAGTTCATTCTGTTAGAGTAACACACGTAGACTACGATGACGAGGGTTGCTCTACCGCCTCATCTGTTGAGCTTGCTCAGTAGGTCGGGTCCAAGTTGTGGTCGCAATATGGTCTCTTCAGACCTCCCGAGGGGGGCCTTGAGCATCCTTAGGGCACGCTACGACCATAGTCTTGGTAGAATCAATTTAATCAGGTATCTATTTTTCGCGATTGTGTCGGTGGAGATGATCCTGTCTCGTTGGGGCGGACGTAGGGGTAGTTCGTTGTCTGTGGGCAAAGTAGCTGCCTTTGCTCGTGTTCCTGGGTTCGCTTCACTTGAAACAGTATCGGTTCTTTTGAGCACCTTTTTGATTAAAATCTTCATCGGAAACGAGAGACTTTCGCGTTTAACTTACCTTTCGTTTCGGAGGTTTTTTCCCTGAGTCTTGGGCGCGGAAGTCTCAGGGCTCGAGAGTTTTTTCCCTTAATCCCCAAAACACGGTCCTCTGTTGGATCTCAAAGGGGTCGTAGCTCCTTTGTGGAGAGATAGGACCTGACAGAAATGCGCGGATAGGGGCCCATTTCACAAAATTCTTTCCTACCTCCTTCATTTTCTTCCCGCGGATCATCATGCCAATCATCAAAAGTTTAACTTTAAACGGCAACTGGAACTACAATTTTCACCTACATTCTACTCGTATGGCACATCACAGCTTCACAATTTTCCTCAAGGTATGTACTGTTTATTTTAAATTTATCATCAAATAATTGCTGCGGTATTCTCATTGGTACAACAAATTTGGCTATCGACTGCTCAATTGAGATATTCAATGATATAAAAGAGTACTGTATTTGCGATACATCGGCATTGCAGGAGAATTACCATTCAGGGAATTTCATTTCAATGGTGTACTATATTTGAATTTCTGGCCATGAGGTGAAATCACTGGTAGACACCCAAGTAGGATTTACCTTTATATACGTAATATATTCTGTATATCAGAACCGCGCGCCACAGATTACACGGGTATCTCTAGTCTAGATCATTCCAATACTTTGTTAGAGGAATTCACAACACTCCTGTGTTTCGCACAGTTTTTTTACATGTAAGTGTTTTTTGGGGGGATATTACAAGTTTTTGTTGCTCAACGGGATATACAAAGAACTCGTAAGCATTCAATTCTATATTGCTACAGATACAAAATGTAAATATGTTGTGATGTGCCTAATTAGAAAAGTGTATTGAGTTGTCGCAAATGTTTAAAAGCATATAAATTTAATTTATAGATCCTATTTTTTAGAAATACATAAAAATATATACAAATTTTAAAAGAAAATGTAATCTTGAATACAGTCAAGCGTCATTTATGGTGTCCAGCTTGTTGGCGCTGTGTGGTTAAGATAAGAGATTAGAGTGTGCAGGATTATTTACGTACCTCAGGCTGTGCGAGCAACAGAGATGATACTATGGTGTGAGCAAAACGCCAAAACGTCGCTCGCCGCGTCCTTTTTGCAGAGCATCAGTGCGAACGAGTCGGCAATATAATGCCAGCGTATCTCTCGTAAGGTTTTGCCGTTCGCTCGCACCGCAGTGCTCTCTTCGTTGCACGCACGGGCTGAGGTACGTAAACAGTCGCCGCTCACTCTCTTCTCTTACCTCACCGCACGACATCCACAAGAAGGACGCCATTAATGACTCTCAGTCACATGACTTCCTTCGTCGCTCTGGCTGTACCGCCAGTTGACTGTACTTGGCGCGAGACTCGACCGAGTCTCTTGATATGCCATATAGATGGTCAAAGTTGGCAATAGTAGGAGAACTATCGGAAAATAAGTACATCGTCGGCTTAAGGATAGGTATTAAAGGCGCTCAAGGAGCTGTCCTCGAAACGTTTACTGTTGTAGTTTATTAGACACGTAGTGCAGTAAAAGTGGCACCAGTCCCATGATGATAATAAATCATGGCGTCCTTTTCTTGCCCTACTCCTCATTTTTGCCGTTGACCATAGCCGACCCTAGTTTCTCGCTTACCGAATAGCTTCAACGATGACAGAACCAGGAGGAATGTTCATTGTCAAGAAGCGACTTCTGCGACGACTGACAAATTATTTCTCCCATGCTGTATCCTATTGTGATACGTGGGACTCGTATGTAAAAATTTTTAGGACCGTACCTTAACCCGTCTCTATCAAAAAGGGAATGGTGCCCAAAGTCTTTTCAGTCACGGTCTCTGTAGCACAGTCGATAAGGAAGATTTCCAGTACAATTGTACGCATAATGAAGGTAAATAGGATAAACATAGGATAAAAGAATGTATTATTTATTTTACATGATGACAAATGTCGGGGGTATACCTTTAAGTTAAGTTATCGGAGGTGTTCTTCTTAATTGATGTAATTGTTTTAATTCACAGTATTACGTGATTCTCCTTGGCATAATGATACACATTTTCCATTGTTCGATTCAGGGACCTGGTATTGTTTTGTTGATTTCATTATTACACGGTGCTTCACGGGTTGTTGCACTTATGACAGACTGGTCTGGCATGTGGTCATTTGTCTAATCTATCCGGTGCAGTATATGTAGCGTGGAACGGAATAAATAATCAAGCTAACGTTTTCATATAAAAACTTTGTTATTTATGAGACTTCGTATCTCTAGTCTGGGTGACATTAGAATCCGTAATCGAGCCAGCGCTCGATATGGATATTCTGTTAATTCTACTGTATATTGAATGTTTCTATTATAATAATTATTTAATTAATGAAAGCGTTTTATGATAATTATGCATCGACAGTACATATGCCACAGACCTTAGAATATTCATGAATGGCTCAGCGTGCATAGTAGCTTATCGCAGATCGTTTTTGATACTAATGAATTTTTTTGTTATTTTCATCTCGAAATAACACATTTTTAAACAACAAATAAAATGTATAGACAGTCCGTCGAACGTCCTTGATCTCTCGTACCTACCATCAAAGATTCATGTTCGAACCACATGTTGCAAAATTCCTCGAGTATCGCCACAGGCTTACCTCGTGCGTATAATAAATATTATACACATATAGGTGTAATATATATACACATATAGGTAGAAGTATCATAGCTCGCGGACAAGTATTCTTCTCCACCATAGTTAATCATAATCATGTATACTTAGAGTGTATGGTCACATACTCAGGAGACTCTCATGCACGTACGTTGACTGCATGCTCGGCTTGTAGACTATAATTACGAGGTTATTTACTATTATTTCAATTATCGCGTGCCACACGTACGTTGATATCACGTTGATAACCCAGCCTCACCTACCATCGACACAACTTCTCAACTGTCTGACTGCTTTGAGCTATATGAGCACTGCCATGTTTTGGTCATACGTATTAAAGAAGTAGATCATTCGCAAATTTTTACAAATAATTTCCATCATTTCTATCGTACTAATTCGTAATGAGGATTTGTAAATTTATAAAAAGGAAATTTGTATGCTTTCGATGCGTTTATCGATTTTTCTCTATAAATATCGATATATGTATCTCAGCGTTATTCTAGAGCTTTAGGTTAATCCGGGCAGCCCCACGTAGACACTATTTCTCTGGTGAAAGAGACGCAAGGGTCGCAAAGGGCTGCCGCACCCTGAAAGCAGATTACCGAAACGACCTGGTAGCGCGAATTACTTTAGGAAAAACCGCATTCGTAAATGCAGCGGTTTTCGCGCTCCGCAACGCGTAGAGATTCGCGCGCAATTTGCTGTCCGGATGGGAATTATGAGCGGTTTTGAGCGTAGCCAACCGGAGCGTCGGATCTCTCTACCACGGTCGTCTCTTCTGTACGGTAATGTACACAGGATATAATTCACACGGTCTGTAATGTTATCTTTGCTTATTTATTGTGGTATGCGTATCTATGCATTGCTATGGGTGAGACAGAGAGAACGAATAAATAGCAGAAAAGCAGATACGTGAAATTTTATGCTTTGAAATTGGTATGTCTAGGAGTAAAAATAGCGATAACGTCGTTTGTGACTTTCGATTAATTTTTTTATTCCATTTTTTGCAATATTATCATGAATAACTGGGAGAGTCTGCTGGCTGCACGATAATCATGTTGCGAAAAGCTGTGAGCGTGCTTTCCGGTTAGTACGTGATGAATGTCTTATTTTTGCGGTAAAGTTACGATGCAATGTATATGAGTAAAAACACGTCAAACCAAAAAAATACGAGCGTACTCCTTAATAAATTTTCTATAAGATAAGTGAGTTTGAAATTGGAGAATTAATGGAGAGTATTTTTTAAATATTAATATTCAAGCGAAGCCGCTCCAGTCTGGTGTTCAATGCAGGTAGATAGTCCCAACGATCGTTCCAGTCTAGTGGGGTCTCTGAAAAGGGACTCTCACATAGCGGACCCTTCGTGTATGCGCGCCTCCGTTCGATTAATAATATTAAAAAAATACTGCCCATTAATTCTCCAATTTGAAACTCACTTATCTTATAGAAAATTTATTAAGGAATACGCTCGTACTTTTTTTAATTTTACAGCGCGGTTTTGGTGATGAAAATCGTATCTGAAAATTAATTGTTTATAAAAATCTTCAATTGTTGCTATAATAAAGTATGTAGCAGCATGAAATGGAAGCCCAATTCTAGCTCTTTTGAATGAGCCCAGGGACAAATTGATCAGACAAATAAAACCTACGATATGGATATTTGAAGGAGAGCGTGTGTGGCGATTTTTGGCATTTTGGGCAATTTTCAACTTGGAATAACGTTTGAAATATTGAAAATAAAAAAAAAAACAAAAAATTGTTTGATTAATTTATTTCACCTACAGAATCCGTTAAAAAAAATTCACAATAATCGAAAGGATCGATTAAAAGTTTTGGTCGATTTCGTCCGGTTTGACGTGTTTTGACTCATATACGCAGTGACCGAAACTTTATTCGCGATAGTACGTTTCACGTAAACACAATACATCGTTTCTATCATTGTGAATATCATATGTTTTAATGCAGTCTGTACTTTATGTAACGCCGTTAAGAATATACATATACATATATTATATACAGGGTGACTCTATTAAATCGTAGTACGTGAATGAAATATCGTTATGTTTTAGTAAAAAACAAAAAAGTAAAAGTCGATACAGGGTGTTCCGAAATTACCTGACCAATGGGGTATGGCGGTGTTCGGGAGGCACCACTGATCACGAAAATGACCTTCGTTTTCTCCGGAAGCTCTTAATTTTTAA
>JARQTI010000415.1:765955-782539 GCA_030142655.1 Trachelus tabidus | reverse complement strand
GTCATTTTCGTGATCAGTGGTGCCTCCCGAACACCGCCATACCCCGTTGGTCAGGTAATTTCGGAACACCCTGTATAGGTCGTATTATCGATATCTTTGACAAGGCGTAAGTAACTGCTCTAGAATGTGTAAGGGATGCAGCTGTAGGGGGTTGTGACAGAAAGGGGGAGCCATACTTGTATTTATGATAGAAGCGTGATCTCCGAAGAACACCAGTCTTTGCTGGCATATGTGTCCTTAAGGTGTTCGGACGGCCACCAGGCCATCGGTAGAAAACTTTTAAGATATATTGGAAATTCGTAATGACCGACAAGTTTTCAATGTGAAATAAAAGTCTTGAAAACTCTGAGCGTGAAATAAGTAGCGAGCGAACATTCGCTACGGTAATCTCGAACGAACTGGTTGATCTGAACTAAGCGAGTCTCCGGTAGATCCTTTCACATGCAAAGCGGCAAGTCGTCTAGATAAAAATTCCACCAAATCCAGAAAATTCGAGAATAAGGTTTCCGGATATAACCTGACCTATCTACCTACTCTATGCCCTCATTGAATACATGAATATTCAGCGTACCAGATTCCCTAATGATTTTGCAATACGTACCATGTAATAAAAAGTAAAAAAGTCTAGTCCGATGTAGACACTTGCGAGATGCAAAATCTCAAGATACTTGAGTATAGCGAAATAAATGCAACGGAATAAATCATAATAATCATAAAAAAGATAATAAAATCAGAAACGAAAGTGATTGGTCGCACCCAAAAAAATTCTTCCTCCACCACCAATTTTCTCCTATTCACTAAAAGCCTCTAAATTACCAAGCCGTAGGACGCGTCCCACCGCTCGCGGGTGGAGCACAAGGGATCCGAATTCCAAAGATTCAAAATGTAACGAAACTCTTTGTACAGGCACTTGGCCCCCTTGAATCACCTGATGCACAAAGGTAACCCGAGCCCTTCGAGCAGTTTAACTCCCGGACGGACGCCCACATTACTTCGGACTCGCACTCGCTTCGTATACCAAAATGTTGGGACAATGCGTGCTGAGCTGAACAGCACCCACTGTCACACATCGTGAATTATTACACGTTTTATTAAACCATGTGGACGCGAGACGAGTACGCGGTGTTTTGATGTGGCTTTGCGGCTGCCCATACACAGTCGTCAGTTTCCTGGGACGACTATTTTAACGACACTTTTTATAATGCTTGATATGATTATCAGTAGTATTAGTGTTGATAAAAGTTACCAAAAGATCTTTATTAAAATAACACATGCTACGGATATGGAACACTAAAAAATTATACTTAATATAGAATATTACATTACGTTATATATCTTATGTATATATAACCATATAGAAAACGGGTGAGACTCTATTGAATTTACATATGGGTAAGCACGGCTTTTGCGAGTCTAGGTTTGTGTTCCTTTGATAATCAATGATAAAAGATTAATTTTTTTTTTTGTAATCCATCACTGCGCTTATATCATCACTTACCAATGCTTACGGTTGACCTTAGAATATAATTCAAAACTTGCAGTCAGCCCGGTACACATAGCTAACATTAGGTATATGGGATTTTCATTTTGTAGTCATAGAGAACGCGAGTCGTACAAACAGCGGCCCTTGTGGGTACATACATAATGTAGGTATGTAGAACTCTTATGCCTCTATAGCGTAGCCACACAATATAGATATGTTAGGTTGGGTTTTGTAGGAGCGCCACAATAGATTCCTAGACAAATCGTATTTCCATGTTTATGAAATGTCCCACGCTTGAACTATCCAGTGCAATACGACCAGTCCGTAAAAGTACCATAGTTTAATGAAACCTATTATTTGTCAAAGTATGACATGTCCATTTTCAATGAATTTTGGAATTTATTAGACAAAATGTAAGTTGGTGCGTTGTTAGTCTGTCTACATGAAAGTATGGGAAATATTATAGAAAAATATGTGTTGGCCATTCAAATATAGAGTATTTCGTTGTCATACCGCAGCGCCACCTGAAATGGTAGGCTTTTTGTCGGGACGGAGTTGGCTGTCCTGAGCAGACACACGAAGGAGAGCCACTGATCGCTGGAAGCACTGTTTTTTGACATGTTTATTCTGAAGAATTAATCCAGCATTTAAAATCGCGAAGAGACAAGCTATTTTAACAACCTGTGAAACCCAGGCCAATGAAAACAGAATGTGTTCTGTTATTATCTATTTCTGCGTAATTAGTACTCCATTTAATTATGTAAATTCTCTGTGTTTTCACTGTAACTTTCTTCAACATTGTACATGAAAATGAGAGGAAGATATTTAGCGTGTATTTATTAATAAAGCTTGATAGGTAAAACGGTAGAAAAGTAGTTGGACCGACAGGTTATGTATAACTACCCTGCAATACAGGGCGGGTTTAAAGATTTACTAGAGCTCGTAGCATTTAGTAGTAAATTTATGTATTACGGTAACATAAATTTGTGTCCATTTACTATATAATCTGGAGTAATGTGTCCATCTAAGCACGCCATAGTTGGCTTTACAATGTCGAGGCACGGGTGTGGGTCTGGCATTCATATTTAAATGTGATATGATTCTTGGTAAGGGATTCTGTTGGGACATAAACTGGAGTATCATAGGGTTGTTATTTTTTAAATATTCTTTCAATTTAGTATCCAGTTGCTATTAGTTGACAAAAATTGACATTTTATCGTATCATACGTTTACGGGGTCAATAAACAGGATATGCATCATGTTGGATTATTGAAAAATTTAGGTTACGAAAAAAAATTTTTAATCTTGAAATCTATCGAGTTCCGCTAAAAGTATCATTTTACTCCATTGAAATGTGTGTATACCTTTGGGACTTGCAAACTCAACTAATTCAAGTGAAGCTACCCCCTTGATACGCGGCTGACTGGAGAAGGAAAAGAAAAAGGAAAATTCCACGTCGTAAAAGTTAATTCCGCGGGAAGCATCTGGAACGGCCAGGGATGAGATTTTTATATCTCACGCGGGATAGCCGTTTGACATTTCCAAACAAAAATCCACGGTCGGGTTTTTATTAAACTTTGTGGCGGTTCGTTTGATCGCGAGGAATGGCTGCGCCAGGGGCTCTGTTTAACCTAAATGTTCACCTGGCTCTATTCCAGAGCACATTCACTGCGGGACTGGAGACTGGGAATATACATATGTATGTAAAATATCTGGGAAAGGGATATACTATTCCATCTCATCCATTTGATTTCTTTCTGAAATTACACTTACGTCACTGGGGAGCAAACTTATCAGAATTCGACAGATAAAAAACTCCTATACTAAATTTTCATTCGAGATATAAAGTATGCGTCTGAAAGAATTATTCCAGAGTATTATCATTCCGTTTCTAGTGAACGGTTCAGAAGTCATATAGGTGGCAGCACGATTCATCCCATTCATATATACATATTCAGAGATATGTATATATTTCATCGAAAAGTAAATAGAGTGCATATTGACCAGCAGCTGAAAAGCAAGACAAAAATGTGGGTTATATTTGTTGAAGCTTCCACTCTGACCTAACATTGCACACCTATCTATCTTCTGTACCTCCCATATAGCGCAACATATGTAGCGCATACAACTGTCCAGAGGTATAGACTGTAGTGTATTTCCTTGTAAGTAAGGAGGACATGGTATATTCGGTACATATATTCGATATTGGCCTTTTGCGAAACAAAAGTCCTGCGTCTGGAGTAGGCGACCCCTCGGATTTGACTGTTACAATTTTATACCAGCCGAAAGGGATTGGCAAGCTGGCAGTCAAACCTAAAGAGAATCTGTGTCGCTGGGTCAGAACGGATACTCCATCCCTTACATTGTTTTCTCCGTATTGAAAGAAGCAACCTTTTGGAACGCCGCTTTGGAAATTCGTGACTACGCAGGTACAGTAAAGTATTAGTAAAAGTCTTATCGGGGGTTTCGTTTAATGATACATGCATTTTCCCACGTTATATATGCTAGTACCATAAGTCATTAACGGTATAATACTGCATACAAAGTAATTTCCGATAACAAGCAAGCTGAATTATATCTATATGTATAGATGAAACGTATAGATAAACCTATAGCAATCGAGCCTCTTTACATGGTATCCGATGGAAGTTGCTGGTAAAATCGATGGGCAATGGAAGCGCAATGGGTTCGTATTACCCTGAAGATATAAAGTTTCTGCGTGAATATGTGAATATGTGTGTCTAAGCTAGAGAGTGGCATATAAGCATGGATAGTTTGGGATGGAAGTAGTAAGCACGGACTTGCCAGAGTGATACATGAGAGTGCTTGCGATAATGTCCTGCGCTGTGCTTCACGAAGGTTTCATGGACTTAGAATGATCGACGGGGACACTCCGACCGGAAGACGTACCACCGCTACTGAGTTTACACTGGGTCACGTTATACGAAATATATGAACGATCCTTGTTACTTTCTCAGAAAACAGTCCGTAAATAGAGTTACCGGTAAGCTTCAAATACGAGTAACACGTACGAGGAAGCCTTTACTCTGACCTGCCATTCGTCTTTGTTCTGCGGGTTTTTCTCGTATTGCCACTGTATGGAATTATAAAGGATTTCGGAGTTCATTGTAAATTGGACGGAAGAACATTTTTGGGTTGATACGGTCAGCTGTGAATATTTATATTGTCGTTTAGGACGATGGAAAACCACATGTCATGATAAGAATAGTATTTAGCAAAATTTTGTCTGATCTAAATCATTGGCAGGAGTGGACGATCCAGAAGGTGTTGGTTTCTTTCTTGTATTCGGTCGATTCTGGGTCGGAACTAATAAAAGCTGTTGATCCTGTGACAAGTAAATTAACGAAATGAATATACGTGACGTTTCATTTAATTTCGGCGAATGTTTCGTGTTTTAGGGCGGTTATGCGCCGTCCAATATAGTTCGGAAAGGGGATAGTTCAATATGTCGCCTTCAGGTCGCGACGGGTCGCCACATGTTGCGACTAATAACGTCATAGATCAGTAACCCCGCGAACTTTGTCCTTCCTTCGAAATGTTATATGTACATCCTAGACATGGCTAGAGTTTCAGCGGACGCAAACCTCAGTTTAACTACGTGCTCGACAAGGTGATTGGCCGGAAGTGTCCAACTGTGTGGCGGGTGCCAGAATCGGATTGGAATCCTTTGAGAAATCGAGAATCATCGAATTCCCACATCAAACAGTTCAATCCGGATGAACGGACCTGTAGTCCAATGTACGTGTTAGGTGTTGATGGATAAGTGACATTTAAAGAATGAAATTTCCGTGTGTCGTCAAGTTAATGACGGTTTCCTGCTGTTAAAGAATTCAACTCCATTCAGTTAACGCACCTACGATGACAACTACCGAGTTTCGATACATTCCTTACGTATTTCCGGATTCCACGTACCAGAAACCCTTCGCGACGCTAAAGTGTTTTATGGGGTATAATTTTTTTTCTGACCCTTTCACTATTTCAACTTGGTCGAATGCCTTTGGCTTAGAGTAGAAGAAAAACAAGGTGGATTCTCAAATGGAATGTCGGACGATCGATCAGGTTTATAAAGCATGTGATTTCTATAGCAGCTGCTGGAAACAAAGTCTTGATGGGAATAGCTGGTGAATGAAGTATACCGATTGCCCATTAAATCACTAAACACATAAAAAACCAATAAAATCTGTTGTTTGCTTACCTCCTGGAAAATATATACGCGTGCATTCAGCAAAGATAAGAATCGCGATTAGAACGGTTCTCAATGTAAATAACCTTGTTTTCTCATTCACTATTTAATTTCTTCTACGACCCATAAAATCTCCATGGTATCACTATTAATGCCGCAGTACGTGCACCTTCTTGATTCTTTATATCCAGAAATAAAGTACCATATCGGACTAAAAATATTATCGAGCACAAATTACCATTAACGTACGAAAAATACTTACTAGTTTTGCTCAATACACTGAAGTTCTCAAGTCACCAGTCTTTGTTCAGCATAAAACACCCTTTTTCCTTGCATTTACCTAATTACCCGTTACTGAGCCATTGCATGATTTTTCAGAAGTATCTATTCCCTATCTATCTCTAGTATATGGTAAGATATGATTTAGGTATTATGTCCCACAGTCCTTCGCTATCAACAAGTACGAATAGTACCAACATATAAATAGGGAACTTTATTGTCTAAAGCAAGTAGGTACCTAGTAGGTAGGTGGCATAAGAGTAGAATCCGCGGATTCGAAGGTAGATCAGTACTGAAATCGTTTGATGGTCGATAAAGTAAGCGAAGCGTCGAACAGAGGCCGGTTGGACTGCATTGGAAGAGAAGTCGGAGATCGGAGGTCGGTACGAGATAGAAGTTTTTTATTGGTTTAGTTTCGGATTGGTTTCCTCCTTCATTCAAGCAGTTACCAGTTGAAGACATTCATGTTACATAACCGAACCATCAATACCGTTCTTCGATCGAAAACTCTCCAAGGAATAGTTCTCCAGACCACTCCTACCATTATACCTTTTACCATACAAAATACGTGTATATTTGATAAAGTACTATATATTTGATCAATATTTTTACATAAAGACAAAAAATAAAACAGCTGTTCAGTTCACACTAGATTCGTGACTCAACATTCACTTTTCGATTACTCTCTCGTCACGTGTCTATACTGTACGAGCTAATTAACTGTAAGGAGTTGTGTGATAATTGGGCCGAACCGAATGGCGTAATCAAACGAAAATAATGACTAAGTTATTCTTAATGACGAATATACTCGTCACTCAGTCTTTTATCGTATGTACTTGGTGTATCATAATTATATGTACACTCGATATGCAGTAGTATTAAAATCGGTAGTAATTTTTCAAAATCTTCATACATTCACATGAACTGTCAGGGTATAGGCATATGCAGTGTATGTATGGTTTATGCATATTCAACTCTGCAATGGAATTTGTCATCCTCATTTTCTTCCATTTCGTCGAGTACTTCGGTGGCAGCGATTGCATTGAACTTGGAATACCTTTTAAAGTGGCAACGCCTTCACGCATTATTTTATTGCACTGGGAGTCGCGTTAAGTAAGGCAAATAAGGAGTGGGTGAGGGCGAACAAGGCCACGGAAATAAGAAGGAAGAAGTTGGTAGCTTACAAGATGTGCCAAAGTGCTTTACCTTATACCTGCCGCGTTGAAATAACAGCGCACGCAAACGCACGCATTTGAACTTTCTGTTAAAGGTACTTATGTATATAGGTATATATGCCTGTACCACTTGAAGGAAGCGACCACGAATTCATGATACACGTATCGCACGACTTTCTGGGAAACATACAAATACCTATAGGTATGCCATTGGTTACATCGCGTGCCGTTCAAAGTGCAAGCGGCGATCCCTTCAAAATGGGATGGTTTGAGTTTTTTTTTAAAAGAAATGAAAGTACTGGATATAAATTGTTTAAGGGGTAGTTTTATTTTTGGGATACGTCCAAGATGTGCCTGATCGACACTCATATTCCTTGTGACAGTATAACTGTGTATACTATTGTAGGTATATGCAAAAGCAGTCACAGTCAAAAGTAACACTACTGTTCGATCATTCTGTATTTTAGTTTTCTACAGAATCCTCGTTTATTTTTTGTTCACTTTTCATAAAGCCGTTCATATTTGGCGAGCGTTTCCATTGCTATACTCCCAGAAGCGCCGTCGGGCTTTTTCATACTTGGCCCAACGTTGAATCCAATCTGCTTATTGCCCATTTGTAACTTTTCCATGCACCTCGGGAACTTTTTAAAATCGCGCAGCTCGTCTATTTCGAAGAACTTTTCCCATGGCACGAGATCGCCCGAAGTGTATCCGCTTTGTGCATTCCCAGGCCATTTTTCCCTGGGAAACGAGTACTTAAGTATAACAAATTTTTCCTGGCTACTTATAGTTACTCCAAAGTAACCAGAACCAACGACCAAATACTGCCGTAGACAAAGTATGTGCCAACTCGAAATAACTTCACCCCGGAATCTACATCCTTTCTAATAATCCACGTCCAGGACAGCTGTCTGTTCTACACGACTCACCGATCTTAAATTTTCAATTCCTTAGAAACCGATACAACCGCTCTCCCCTCTCCGTCAAGCTCATCCATGTAACTTTGACGCTATCCTGAAGTACCTACACTCGACACGGATATTTACGGGAGGAGCGTGTACTCGAAATAACGTGACATTCACCGCATTCTGAACACGTATCTATTCTCCGTCGTTGGTACCAGCCAGAAGACTCGGTAGCGTTGGCTTCTTTATTCTTAACTCTTGTACGTTGTTTTAAGCCGTCGCTGGCACGTGCAATTTTTGCACCGGGAGGGCGACGTAATATTTTTCAATTACTAGGGCGCGAGCACGATTCCTAGGTGTACAAAAACATATATCCTATAAGTTAAAAGTTGGCAGCCGACGAATATACCGTGCGGCTACAGAAACATCAGCCAAAACAACCGACAGATAGGCGTTGCATACATGACTAACTATCCGCTCGCTACGGGATCCTACCAATCTAAACTGCTATTTGCACTCAGCCAAGATAAAATGAAATAAAACTGACTAACGGCGGAACCGCTCACGGCCGACTACCAGCGCAACGCAGCGTCTCGTATTAAAATAACACGTATCCAAGTTGCGTGCTGTATGTCTATCTTCAATGCGTTTTACATCTGTAGTCGGGCGGTGGTATTGGTACGGTGCCGAATGTTGGCCGTGCCAAGGAATCGCTACCGGAAAACCGATGCATATTAAAATGATGGCTAGTAATGGTGCTGTGGTACCTATGCCCATGACGGTGTTGCCGGTGGATAGTTCTATACGGTGTACTATCACTGATATTGCTGCAGTTAGCCCATTGCTTTAGTTATATGCATATCTAGATGTATCTTCTGGGGTAGGCTCCGATCCAAACGAAAAAGTGAAATACACTCTGTACTTTGGTAGGCGGAGAACGAGGATATCCTGGCAAGCTAGGATCGAGAAACCGTGCCTGTAGGCTGCCAAAAGTTAAAACGAGAAGGGATGCTGCTAGCTTGCTTTCTTTTGGACTTGGCCCGTTGGAGTGATAAGGTAAGATTATATTCATGGAAAATTATACAGCACTGGATATTTGTCGAATATAGTAATTTTAATGAATAAAAAATTAATTAATATTGACAACAATAATTATTCACGGAATCAATAATTGAATATAGGTCTTCGAACACGTCATGAATTTGTTATAATGTGAAATTTTGAAATGTATATGGATAAATTGTGAGCTTAAATTATTTTCCAGGAAACTTGGTTCCGTTCATATACTGATGTTTCTCAAGAGGACATTCAAAAATATTAAAAAATTTTATAATAACGTATTTCATACGATAATCCGTGGAGATCATCCGTGTTAAGTGCTGAAAATCGATATAAAATATTTTCGTTTGAATAATCCACTCGGACCGACAGCTAAGCTTCTGCCATTGGGATACTTTGAAAATTAACAGCGATATATTACGACGTTATTATGTCTGTCCACAAAGGACGAACTATTATAGCTTTCTACTTATGTGACGTTTTCTCGCGTAATTCACGTATGTTACGAGCTCCTCGTGACATCAGTCGAGTCTTCTAGCTCGGTGTTCGTACATAACTGTTCTGCCTGATTTTCATGGTTTATCCGAATAAAAGCATTCGTATTATCTTGGTGACGCGTAACGCACGTTACTATGAGTATTCGTATGATACTCGGGTTCTGGAAAATCGTTAATCTTTCGCAAAATCTTCCATTACACGTTTCGTCCACGAGTACCGCCGCTACCGGTCTGAAATGAAGTGTTCATTCGTGGCCATAAACCTAGGAAATATGGTTTCATTCCTGTTTAATCTATATCAGATGTGATGCAGTGCCGCCATCTATACGGAATATTCTTTATTTTTTGACGTTGTCAAGTCACGATTATTTCAGTTCATTGGAACGAAGTTGTAGATGTTATATTATACTTGAATATTTTTTTCTCAAGTGACCACTCGATTGTTTCGTAATTTGACGTTTAACGAGGGCTGAACAAAACAAGGAAATTCTTTCATAAGCATGGTGCAAAGCAACGCTCACACTTGACTGTTCAAACTTGAAAGATTTTTGAAAAAATCTTAGGCCCTAAAACACGTTTAACGCTCACAGGTCCGTGAAGCATAACTCCTTCTAGTTAAATGTTGATTTAAGTTGACGTTATGCGAGGTTAGCGTGCCGCTAGTTAGCCGAAGGAACAGGGTCGCCAACGTTTACACTGCAATATCGAATTTACTCTCTCGAGGAAGAAGGAGAAGTTGAAGTGTGTAAGGTAGAAAAAGACGTAAAGGAGATGAAAAGCAAGAAAAAGTATAACCTGACTGACAAACCCGCAGCACGGTAGTAGGTTTTCTCATCTCGTGAAAGAGACATCTCGTATTCGTCGCGTTGCGGGAAAACGAAAGATTCTTAAGCTCGTTTGGTTCTTGCGCAACCCGAAATCAACCGAGTGCACGTAATGAAATAGTAGAAATGAGAACGAGCGCGACGACCTGAAAAACCTGACAGATCTTCTGGCGAGTGTGTCCCGGATAAGCATTTTCTTTTTTCCTTTCATTTTCATATGAAATCGACACTGTGCGGGAAGCTTTACTTTTCGTTTCATCTTTGTTCGTCTCTCTTTTCTAGACCGCCGGAAAAGGGAATTTTCGACGAGGTAACTGTTTGGGGCCATTTTGAAATTAGACTACCGTGGGTCCGCGGCACTCATCCATGACGTCGTGGGTGGCCCATATTTCGCTTGCTTATCTTTAATGTGTTTTTAGGTCGCCTTGTTGATTTAGGCTTTCGATTGTTTAATAGACCTGCCGGACTATTTTTTCATCTCTCTTCTTCCTTTCTAAACCTGATAGATGGATCGCCACCTCGTACGAAAATTTGACTTCGTCAATATTGACGCGGCCAGGCGATGTTGAAACTACCGTCAGGCCGCATCTCCTGATTTCGCCGCTGAAAATTTTGTAAATTAACGAAAACCCAACTTTCCCTGACTTCGACAAGTAACGTTCAATGCGTTGGTGGCGATATTATCCCATAATAGGAAATTAACGTTGACTATGAAATTTTTATAAAATTTGTACTTTTTTTATTGTTATAAACGCAACGTCCGCCGCGTGAAATTCAAACGAGTTCTTCGAAAGCGCCATTCGCAAAGTGCTTATGATATTTTAGTAGGTGAGAAATTGTTCATTAGCCAATATTAGTGAGATTCTTGGCCGCTTGATGACCGTGTATAATAGCCGTGAAAATTTAACAGCGCATAAACATACAAACGATTTATTAAAGCCGTGAATTTATTCATGAAAGTAAACTCCACCGGCGAATTTGACTGGTTCAATTTGAGGTTACGTTACAATTTCCACCGTTGAAAACTGCCGAATAATATCGCGCGAATGGGTCGGCGAAATAATTCTTCGAGCGTGGCTGGTTATTAAATGGCCCAAGTGTTGAGGGAAGTAGGCGAAATGCTCTTGCACGTACACAAGCCATTTACGAGCGCACACCGAATACAATGCGCCATCTTTGCGTATAGGCTTCTCACCCACATGAACAAATTCATAAGCAAAATTGTATAGTTACGTGGCCCCATTTTTTTTCAGGAAATTTTATTTCAAGTCGTTCCGCGACACTTCGTCACGACGTCATATCAGACAATGCTTTTTACCGGGAAAACAAATTATCGAAAAATTCATATAATATTTACAATCTTGCCCGTCGCTTTTTTTTACAACTCTATGCTATACTTTATTTGCATTTATTTTTCTATTTAATTACCACTCTACCTCATTACACGAAAATATTCATTGCATTCGATTCATAGATACACCTTCGTCTTATTTCGGGAAACGTAGATACCCTTTTTATAATACCAGATAAATCTCTCTCGCAGTTGCAGAATTAATAAATGTTTCGTTACGGCGAGATTTTTAATTCGAACTCCGTAACTCTCATCAGCAAGGGAAACTCGTCTTCGTTAATTCGTTCAGTGAAACGTTGTTTTTTGTTTTTTAAAAAGAGATACAAAGTTACAAGGATGGGGTTGCTAAGTGCATAGACGAAGGCATCGATGACTGATTTGCTGGGAAAGATCTCGGTCGCAAGCGGCTGATGCATTTAGCAGGCTGGAGACATGCGACGCATATGTTATTTCCTCATGGCAACCGCGATCTACGATGCTTTCATGTTCTCCTGTCAGCGTATTCGTACCTTATCCTCATGACGAACGCATGAGACGCCATAAGTATCTACGTGCAATGAGAAAACACGCAGCTTCATCACTATCTCGGGTTAATGGGAAGAAAATATATAAGAAAAGTCAAATATCTCTCGGTGACGATGATGATGACGGTAACTATCAAGGGAAGTGATAGGGGCGGGAAAAAAGATGCTCGAAAGAAAATGAGCTCCTACGAAAAGCAAGCACAAGGGGTATACACAGGACCCATAAGATGGAGTCTTCTCGATGTGAAAATTCTATTAACGGCATCAAAAGAAATTCCTCGCAGACCGATTCCCCTAGTTAGCCTTGTTGATCCAAGGGGACCCCCAGAATAATACACGACAGACGCACTCGTCCTCTACCATTGGGTAATGCGTAGTACCTAGTACGTATGCTGCAATGACACGCACCATCACGCACACCAGCCACTCTGCATTTATCTTTCTTCTCCTTTTTCTCCATTCCATCTCCCTTCTTGCACTCTACACGCTCCTCTTTCTTCCCTCTTCAAATATCAACGCACGTGCACGTCTACACGACGTAGGAAGCGACTAAAAGCGCATTGGGGATCTGACTGAACACTGGAATGAAAACTTTGAACCTGAGCCGAAGGTGAATTACCTATTTACTTAAATGCATTCAATGATGAAAATATTCTATCGCGTAATGTACACATGAATTAGAATGTATAATAACTGTAAATTCGGTCGAATAATATACCTCAATTAACACACTCAAGAGTATATTTTATCGACCCCTTGTAATGCGTCACTTCATTCCATTGCAAGAAATGTGTGAATCCGTAAGCACTCTGAAGTTTAAATAAATATTGTAGACTGATGGTTTCCATGAATCTCGTTGAGATACGTATTCACGTATAGATAATAAAGTATTCAAATTTTCCGGGCTAAAAAAAAGTGAGTTTCCTATCCCCAATTTCCCTGAACGCTCATTCGGCAAACGAGATTCACATGAAAACGTAACGAACGCGCTATCGTCGGCTGCCTGGTATCGGAGACAGGAGGGATAGCTATTCTCGACATGAACATCGGTATAGGCGACGCGGTTGAGACGACGAGCGTTCTGAGCTTCGGCAGCGTCGGGACCGTAACAGTTGAGAGCAAATGCGCGGCTGCACAAAGCAACGCAACGTGGTTGAGCTACTTGGCAGTAAAACGTAATCTAGCCAACTAGACGTGTAACTCGACTGGCAGACAATGTGACACACAATAGCAGCAAGGCAGCAGTCTGGAAGGGGTCTCTCACTTTATGACCCTGAGGTGGACACGGCTGGACTGAAAGGGACTGCGATGGCAGAGCAGTCGTAGGTATCGCATGCTACGTAACGTTGTGTCGCGTTACGGCCCTGGCCGTGCTTGCGAGGACATTGTACAGGGTGTACAAGCGGTGGAGGTTAGAGGTATCGCACCATTACCCGTACCTCGTAAACGGCTACACGTTCTCAACTCTTCACGGTCACCTCGAATGGCTGGAAAGTTCAGGTGTGGCAACGATTAGTGGTTCGATTATTTCCTCTAATTATATACTAAAAGAGGTAATTCTCGAAGTATACTTTCCGGAAATGAAAGCACGCTATTTAAGGTAAAAGATCAATCGTCAAACTGTTGATGTTGAGTGTATTGGAATACACAGTGTATATTTAGATCTTGATTGTTCTTGGTATCCAGAAGGTTAACATAAAGTATTGGATGAATAAATTGGATATATCCATCTTACTCTTGGATCGTGGTGATCGATTGTTTAAATTGATTGGGAGTTGCGTTCGACGATAGATCTATTTAGTTCTTCTAATTACGTGTTGAATTACGTTAATTAAACGATCGAAGCCAAAGATCCTGGCTTGTTGATGAGGCGCGGAAACGGAAGTAATGAAAGGCTAGTGCGTGCCGCACCAAGAAGATTGATACGTTGGAAGTGGGATTGACAAAGCTACGTAAGTCTCTGGCTGAGATGAAAAAGCTTTGACATTCTCCGTTAATTTAGAAAGAGGAGCCTATCGGAATGAGGCTGCTCGCTAACGATGCATTTTTCCCGAGCGGCAGTTATATTTAGAAATTAAAAATAAGGTCAGTACTCCTCTGCGACTTCCGCAAAGACCTTAAAAGCTTTTCGTATTTTATCGAGCCCCGAACTAAGGATCCTTGCTGGATGGAGACAAATTTGAGATTTTAGTGAATGTCTACGGGGTCCCGGCTTTTACCGTGAGCGCGCTCAATTGCTCCCATCCGTCACGGGACTTCCGACTCTAGACGAGAGACGTCGAGCAGTGAGAAATCTAAAAATAATTTCAAAGCCAACGACGCCACTGATGCTTCATAGAACGACCCACCAACTCCCCCGTCACTCTATTTATCCCATCTCACCGAGATTCTTCGGATCCTCATAGAATCACAATGACCGAGACCTTTAAAAGCTTCCTGTTTCGAAACTAAACCGTCTATACTGGAGCTTTAAAAAATTCAGCTACCATAACCTTCCCCATACTATTCAAACTGACATCTGATACGATTCAGTCGATCATACCAGAGTCAGGGACTACTGGAATGGTCACGCAACCCATGCGTACCTCTCTCTGCGTGGCTGTCGCAGTATGCAATGACGTTACACACGTTGCATGCCGGTGCATCGGCCACTCCATTACTTGGATTCCTCTTGGGCCTTCCCTGACTATACATTGCTTACTGCCTGCCTGCTTGCCTGCCTGCCAGTCTGTCTGCCCGTTCCTTAACATCCCCGTCAACAAGCTTGCTCTATGAAAAACCCCGGAGACCACTTCAAACGCTCTCATTCACGTAGACCCCGCTGACTTTCTATACCTCTTTATCACGATTATTTGATCTCCTTCGATGAGAAATGGTCTTTGCTGAAGGACGGGATAACGCCAGGAAGATCTGAGGATGCTTTACGGTGATGTCCAGACGATTTATCGCGGCTAAGTGCATCCGTTGCTTAACGTCACGCAAGAGTTCAGTAGTGTCCGCCTGCGCTCTTCTTTATTTGTTAATAATCTACGTAACGTGTCGACTCGTATGTCTGTACTATCGTCTTTACACGTTCCGGCGCGCTTTCGATTATACGGCCGTTCGTTAGCGAGATGGTAACGAGCCTCGTAAACCTTAACCAAAATGAATTATACCTTTTTTACTTTTCATCAAATTCATCAACCACACCATATATACATATGTATACGTATCTTGGCACGTCTTTTCACTATAGAGTTATCTTATAACTTATATGTATGATGTGACAGCCAGCTCAGGGTGCGCACCAGAAATTTCCTAGGGCTCTCAGAAATATTTATCGCGACTTAGTGGATACGTGTCCTGGCTCTGCACAGTGAGTCCTCGTGTCAGAGAGAATACAGGAGCAAAGACCGGAAAGGGAGAGAGACCCTCTTCCCACGTCAAATCAGATTACACGGGCTTTACCATAGTACAGGCATCGATAATACACATCAATTAGCCGTTTAACGGGCCCAAATGGTAGAGCTCTGGGGACTTGGAATAATAGGGGACTTCATAGGATTGGGTATATCAATCACAAAGGCCTATTTAGACCAGACGACGGTCGGTATACACGTACGCGTACTACCCCTCCTCCCTCCGCCCCTTTAAGATATCTCGTTTCACCATAAAGAAAGAACGAGGAACACGCAAAAAAAGACATAGTGAAATAGAGGAGAGTCGAAGCTGCCGAGCTTGATGTCGAGCGTCATCCACGTCGGTGCCGTCGCGACGTTAAAAAGACCTCCACGGCAAAAACTCGGTGAGAAAACAGAAGATACGATGCTTGACGATGGGGCCCACGCAGTGCGCGGCTTTCTTTGTATCACGTACGCTTGTTGTTTTAGCGAACGATGCCGCGCGCTTCGCACGGATTCGAAAACCGAATAGATGGCGCTTCGTGTATTTGTCCCCCGTTGACTTTACTTATGCAAAGTTCCAGGTTCACGAACGACTAAAGTCATATCCACAGCATAGATACCAAGCGACTCAGGGAACAGCCTTTACGGCCCTTTACCACGAAAAGGATACCGCTCGAATGGTTTGTCTCTCCTAAAACGTTTGAGAAAAAGGAAATCTGGCAGCTTCTCTTACACGAATTCTCATACCACAGTAAAGCTTACTATATCCTTTGCTATTGGTTTTTATATATTTTATTCACTTTGCGTATACATATGCGTATACATACAGGGTGGTCCACGGAACTTGCACACCTGTTATAACTTCTAAACGATGCATCCTACAGAAAAATTTTGTATAGA
>JARQTI010000415.1:725171-765076 GCA_030142655.1 Trachelus tabidus | reverse complement strand
TCAACTTTGACTTGCTCCCATTTAAAAACTGGGAGCTTTTGGACAAAACGAAGGTCATTTTCGTGATCAGTGGTGCCCCCCGAACACCGCCATACCCCGTTGGTCAGGTAATTTCGGAACACCCTGTATTCAGCTACGTCAATGAGAGCTTTCATGCCAGTCACTTCTGCGTTCGTCATTTAAATGACAACTGCAAATTGTTCGACAAAATACATTTATGTATTCGTACAATTCAACAGTATTTCATTGGAAATTCAATCGTTCTCTGACGAAATCGTACCATATACTCATCGCCTTTCAAATCGAGAAAACTTATACAGTAATATTTCCTCTGAGATGTATATTTCAGTTGGATTCTTACATTACGTCTTACATCTTAGATTATCATAACTACGATAATACGTAATCGGAGATCATTAGGGAGTGTACATACATATATAATTTTCAGAGCATCCTCATCTCAAAGCAACCCGCCTTACGGAACCCATATGTTAAAGTTAATGCTCTACCATATAGCACGGTACGTTCTATGCTTCTAATTATGTTATGTCTATGAGTAAAATCCTGGAGATTAAGAAGGATCACGTTCACGAATAAGTAATAGCTTAGCTCATGAGCCTAATTCTTTTTTCTTTTCTTTCTTAATGTCGAGTACGTCGGTCCATGTGGATGCTGCCATCAGGACGTAGATGCTGATCTAAGTAACAGAGAGTATGCGAAGTAGATCTGTTTTTCGAGAATCAAGATGATTCATTTGAATGATACTGGAATTATTGAACTTCTTCTCGTTCACGAGCTTCCACAGAGGCAATTACACACTGTAACGATAATGACGCTTGAAAATGTTCAGTCACGCTTGGCCATCTCAACTTTCGACGAAAACGTTCATAGAATAGAACACGTGGTGCTCGTCTGTGCATTCTGACTCGTATAGGTACGAGCATTATGGGTAATTATAATAATGCCTATAATTTTATCATGGCATTACGTTACCAGTCTGTATTTATGTAGGGCGTAAACTATTCGTAATGAAGCAATGCATATCATGCACTATGAATTGCTATAGTAATGGCACGTAATATATTTTGCATTTTAAGTTTATTCGCGATGTTATTATATCCCTTTACGTATGGATGGTCTTGGCTGATTTTTACTTGAAATAATCTTTTTTTTTCTATGCGAATGAGTATGTTATATATGTATAAATGTGTTATCATTAATGTCAGTGTTCTAATGAATGTGTTATGCATACATAAATATTACTGTACGGCATGCGAACGATAAGAATTTGTTCATTACATTTTTTTAGATATAATTGTTTCATTATTGTTTTTTTTTTAATTAATACCTAATCAAGATCAAATAGTATCCGCATTTTACGCATTTTGCTTGTGTATTTGTTGATACTATAATTAATGGCTAGAAATGAACCGAAATTGTTTTATGTAAAAACCGATAAATTTTCGGAATCCTTTCAGTCAAAAACCGGATACGTTAAATTAATCAGCTATTCAATGTCAATCACCGGTTGATTCAGGATTGATAGTGGGAACAATATATTGGCTTGTCAAAGCATCTACAAAGTGGGCGCCATCCCGCGAAATTCAAATTCTGAATACATACCGTTACGCCTCGCGTCCACGAAAAAGGAATCATTATCGGTCATTTCCGTTCCGATTCTTTTTTTTACAGTCATCCAAATGAATGACGATAACATCTCTTCAATGTATACACACACTGCGTATACTGACATTGACGGACAGTTTCGTATGGACAGGCCAGTACTTCCGGTCTCCAATTGCTCAGCAATCTATCAGACAATCTGCCTGTCTCATAATTCAATACATATATATATACATTTTATGAACAATTTTTATATTAGTAATAATATACAAAATTGTATAGTCTTTTGAAAATCTTACGCGATGCTATATTTTTATGTTAAACGTGAAGAAAATATACCAAGAACAATATTGCTTTACCTATGTAATAATGTACGTACATATGTATAGAAAGGTCATAAAAAAGGTTTAAGAACTCTACAAAAGTCCTATGGAAACGAGTAGTCATCGCGTCATCCATCTCCGTGCATATGTTTCTATCAAGTCACTCGGCAGAAGTTACCACCGTGAAGATGTGCCCTTAACACTTTTCCTATACTATATCCACAGGGGCACATGTCCAGCATTCGTCACTATTTAATCCTGTCATCGTTGCATTCCTTGGGAATGCATTTTCGCACTCGAGCGACGCTCGTCTTTCGTATCTGTCTTGAGGGATTCTGACGTGACGATGCCAGATGCTGCTGAATGTATACATGCATAAGTACATACATACTCATGATCCTTATGGCGCATATACATATGTGTATGCGGATCTGGTCTATGCTTCGTAATAAAGTGGTTTACATGGGAGACCACATTTGCCATGGGATGTCATACAGCAACTGCTGGAAATAGTATTTTGAGTATCATTAGTCTGAACGTGTTTTCTTGGACGAGTTTCATTGAAATGGTAGTCAGGCTTATAGTAGCTGCATAATATATACTAATTTCAAACGGATATGTTCAAAATTGAATAGCAGTGGGATTTGAATTAAAATTGCCCTTTTGCACGGCGTAGGGGATGAAGCGGATAGGTTTCTTTAACGAATATATATAAAGTATATACACACATATATACTTGGGTCTTGGTTGTGTAATGAGGAAATAGTTGGCCAACGCTGCAGGTCTACCCTCAAGGCAAACTTTATTGATCTTGATGAAATTAATTTATCGCAAAACATTCGTTCATTTGAAATTTCGAGCACGCGAACCACAAAGAATGCCTCGCTCCAACTGTCTAGAAGCCTTTACAAGTGTTCACGTAGTGGTAGGTTTAAATATTTTCTATATCGGAAGCTAATAGCCACGTTGAAGACTATCTCTTCGGTTCTATATACAATCTAAGAACATAAGAATAGTGTTAATAGCACTTAAAAAAATTACCTATATAGAAGTAAATAGATTGTTCACTGTAAAATTAATAGTCAACATTAAAACTACGTCTGTATCACTATACGTTAAATATTTTAGACAGCTTTTAGTTGTACGATGTAATATAAGAGCAGCATTAATAAAGAAATATAGAACACGTGCGACACTTTAAAGTTTCTATAGTAGTAATTTTAAAAAATAAAAAATTACACCAAAACGAGCAAATGAAAGAGTACAAAATTTAAAATGAAAAAGAAACAAATTTTCAGGACGTGCGTCAATGAACGATAATAATCCTGCTTGTTGCTGAGCAGTCAAAATTCATTTCGTATAATATGTATCATATGCGCGATGGAACGGATCATTAAAACCTTTTAATGAACACGTTGGAAGTTGCACGGATAGTAATTGCCTCTATCGGAAATAAATTGGACGTGGGTGGGTAGGATGGAGTTGTCCGGGATACGGGATTGCAAGGGGATGGTCATGGCGAGGTGGTGGGGAGGTATTGTCGGTAATACCATGGGGGGTACGGGGGGTAGAGCTCTATGGAGAGGAGTTAGCCGATGATGGTGGTATCTATAGTCTGGTGCTGACCTAGTACTAACCTATAGCTAAAGGACGACGGAGCAGGGCCGTAGGGGAGGTAAACCGGAAATGGACCGACTGGCCAAACAATTACAAACTTCCCTCCGTAAATAACCGGAAACTCAACAGAAATATACCGTAGCGATGGAATACTCGCGATGCGACTGCTTTTGTGCGTTTTGATTAATTCAATGGTAAATATGTGAAGAGAATTAACTCCTAACTCCCTGTTTGACGGAAACAATCGATGCTTGCTAACTTCTATGTACTGATGCGAGAACACCTCCTTGCTTAGTATCCAAAGTAATAGAATAGCGAACGATACTTCTGGAATTTTATATTCTAGCATTCAACAGGTGTAATATATGTATTAGATGATAAACTTACGTCTTTCTAGACGTCATTGCTTACTCTAGATGCGTCTTCGAATGTACTTTTTGCTTCTGTATTTCAGATATGAAATCATAACGCGGCCTGCCGTGAAGGACAAACGGATGAAGATGTAATACAATCTAACAGTTTTATCGAACTCCTCGCACAGTTGCGCTGGCGAACCGTAAATTTTTAACTGATGCATATAACGCGCGTATAGGAACGACGCACGTGTTCTTGAAAACATATGTTCACAGTGCACGCTTTGACACAGTGAAATTCAGCTTGTTTTAGCCAAACGAGCCAATTATACTGTCATTCAAAGATGGTACGAAGTTCCGCTTGGGGTGTCCGGGGCAAGCAATTACATTGTCCAGTATTACGTGTATTTTTTAATTACAATAGATAACTAGGTTTTCATTGAGAATTAATAATGTGTCTTACACAGTAAAAGATGTACTGTGGTAGATTTCGTTTCTTTTTTATGGATTATATGAATGAAAGTTGTGTATTTTTCCAAGAAATCCTAGACTCTTGGTATTATCCGGAAATACGTATATTCCTAACCGGATGTTTCCCTACATAGTAGAAAATATCCCGCTATTTCTGTATATCCGCTGCTGTCCATTCCAGTGTGCAATCCGCAAAGGCAACTCTGTAAAATGTCAAGCAAAGCGTAAGAATCGTGGGTAGTTAAATTTTTTTCTTTCTTGGCATTTCCTAAGGTCAACAGGACTAGATGCATCGTATATAGCGGAAGAGTAGCGGTCGAATGCCGCTCGCGGTCTGTTGACTTTTTATTTTCGCTTTAGTACGTGTCGCACTAGTCGCTCTGGTTGTTTCTGTTAATTGAGAATCACAGCTATCTACGTGAGCAGCCTTACGAATCGAAGGATTTCGCACGACTCTGTTTGTCATTTTGCAGGACCTTCCGTTAACTTTGGCCTCCGTACTTCCTCGTGTTTCGCTCCCAGTCCGATAATGAACTCGAGGACCATTGGATTTGCCGCAACGCTTCTAGAAAACGTAATAACTCGAGAGAAGGTTCGGTCGAAATCAAAATTAGGCGAGCATTCTAATCCAAGTCTGATCTGCAATTAATTATATCTGGTAGTACGAAAATTCTAAAGAATCATTCGGTTTGATTAGGACAAAACTTTAACAGCACGAAGATATTTTAATTACCGAAGTCCAGGAAGTGGCGCTATAGGTATGTCGATTTTGAATAGAATCGATCAAAAACCATGTCACACGATACCAACGTACGTGTTGGTATCTTCTTTTGGTATATCAATGATCATCGAGGCATGACACGGTTCTTCGCCATCGACCTACATTCCTAAATTCCCGTGGGATGCAGCACGAGCCATTACCCCGGAATATTGCCAATCACAAGCAGAAATCGCTGACGCCGGATGAATCGTAGTTTCGGTCCTTGGGACACGCAGAAAACTCGTGCCATTGGTCAGTGCGACGCCTCAGCTCTTGGCCGTCGCGATGCTACAGACAGTTTTTGCGGCTCTCTGCTTCTGACATGTATGGGGCCCCCCGTCGGCATGTGTGCTTCTGCTTTTTGCCACTGTTACTACTGGCAAGTTGGATGGCTGGCTGGTTGGCTAGCTGGGTGAGTCTGACAACGATACTACACAACGTCGTCGTAAACTGGGTAACTCGAAGGGTAGTACGGGTAATACGTGCATCATAACCCTTAACGATAGGGAAAGATTTTTTTTTTAATGGACAAAATAATTATTTTCATTAAATAAGGGTAAAAGTACGATAGAATAGAGAATAACAATTTTTTAGTTTTCATTCAGACTGGTTAATTTAATATTTGAATTTTATTGATATTTAGGAAACAATCCGAAATCGTCTACGTGAACCTGATCGGACCCCAATATCGTGGACAAGGCTTCTGAACAACCCTGACAAATCGGGGTATCGTATTCTTGCGACATCTGGTTCAGATTTTCTGGACAAATAGAATAGGGCCGCTTTCCATGTAACGCGCTGCGCCATGACAAATAACGGTGAGATACTATTCCATTCCGTAGAATATAGGTGGTACCACTGAGAGATATATTCCTTTTCTTATTCTTCCTATCTTCGCACGAATCGTCAGCAAATTTGGGATCGGAGCATCGCTCGCTTCTATCTTCTATATCTTCTTGGTCCAAAAGCAGCAAGATTCCGATATCCCGTGTAATTTAAAGTAAGCGACGGGATCCGTTTTCTATAAGGGATTTGTGAAGTAGACTATTTCAACCCCTTGAGGATGAAAGGAGGACCACTTCGATATACATATATACACTGTAAATAGATGCTGTAATTTATCAATGGACCTTTAGAGAATCTCTCATTCCAAAGTAACATTCTCAATTTTCAGAAGACCTGCAAGTAGATGATATTAGCTGACAGACTCACGTGATACTAATTCTCATGGCAGTCCTGATCCGTATTATAACTGACCTTGAGAATCGTCTGTTATGTGCAGGGATTAGTTCTAATTAAATCTCAAATTACGTAATCTGGGAGCCATTGATGTCCCAGTCGCGTCAAATGTCAAAGAAAGATCAGTGTTTGACACAGAAACTCTACACTTCCTCTATTCCGTTTAATTATCTTACTTTATCCATCGTACAATCAGGTCATCCTCTTCTTTTGATTATCCGGTAAGAATAGGGTTAGTATATCTATATATGTCGTATATAATCAGCCATCATGCAATTTTACATCATACATTCTTTTCAGCCTGCCCTCGTATATTGTTTTCCACATGAGATTTCAATATTTTTCAGTGTGTCGAACCCGAACAAGTATTTTATTATTTTAGAGTTGAAAACGATACCAATTCTACAAGGTATCAAAGTTTGCGTCCCGTCTCATTATTTTAGGAATACGCAAACGAGTGCGAAATATGTGGACCGAATGCTGAACAAGGCATCTTTTCACCACGTATTATATTTATAGACCCAAAACATACATATATGTAACTCTGTATGGGCACGTGTGCCCGTTTATGTGTATGGATAGGAAAGAATTGCATAGGGGTAGGTGAAGTATGGAAGATACAGTACGGGGTAGTAAACTATAGCGGGTAGGATTTACAGATGTCAACTGTTTTTGTAGTGGCAGCTGTGCAGGGCGGAACGTGCCCTAAGCACATGGAAACGCGCAGCAGTCCTTTCTTTTCGCACATGTAGGGTACCGCCGTATCATATTACTGTATAAATACCTTATCTTGGGTATATCAATTCCATGGATCCGATTTACTGAATCATTAGCTGTGATCTTAGTAAAACTGTATTTCCTGGTTAGTTGAGAAAAGAAAATTGTTTTCACAGTCTCAAGGGTTACAACCATAATTGCAGTTGATGTAATTTTTTAATAAAGGGAATGGTTTTAATTTGGATTGAATTACGAGATTGATTATGGAATTGAATGATTTCTAGAATTGTGTGAATTTATAGTAAAAAATTGAAAATTCACCAAATATTGGGCATTGGTCTAACTGGTCACGTACCAGCTGGCTGTGAATTGGACGCATAAACGGACTACGTGGGTGTATGCAATTTCAGGTCAGTCACCTCGTGACTACAGGTATAAGCGTGAGTGTAAAAAAATTCTTGTGAAGTACGAAAAGAAAATTGCTGTGCGATAAAAATCGAAAGTTTAATCGTGGACGGAAAATTGCATAGTTTTATTTATATCCCCTCGGAAAAGTATATCTGACGGAGTTTCAAGGTACAAGTATTCGGTGAACGGTAAAGTCAGTTGTACTTCTTCATGCGACATTGTTTTAAAAATTTATTATTTATTATTAGGAACGTAACATTTTCATTTGTGGAGCCAGCTACATTAAAATAGCTATTCCCTTTATAACAGTTCATTCGCGCTCTAAATAAATATACTAACAGCATACAAAGCTATCTCGTTTCCAAAATTCCGTCTGTTATGCTGTGTTTCGCTTGCTTATCCGATGTCTCGTAAAGCTGTTTCCACACAGAACTTGGCGCACAATGTGCTATTGTATTATATTTCGCAGTGCGAGAGCTAGGAAACGGCGTACCTATTTCTATTCAGCATAGAGGGATACTAAGGCTGCTGCGATAGACAAACAATATGAAACGGATCCTTCTCTTTAATTTACTTGAATGTGCACAAAATAAGGGATAGGCTATGAACGTTGAAAAAAAAACACACTAGGATTACGTGCAACGGAAGGATTTATGATTATGAAGGATTACGATGGTAATAATAGGTTATACTATTTATTTTACTCTATAAATTAAATGTATACGGTATAACGTATTAAATGGGGTGGAGTATCGTTTTAACACCCTAACGATATCACGGATGTACCCTGTAATTATCAATAGTTAAAATACATCCGTTTAACGAAACAAACTGTTATGCCACGCACAGTGCCGTAGTACCGATAAGGCAAGGTGCACTGATTAAAAAAAAATATAGACAAAAAAATTCTACGCGTATGGTACGGTTTGTATAGATTCAAAGGCCATCTGTGTTTGAAATCCTAATGTCCAAAGGGACTTATCTCCGTGATAGATCAAGAGAAATAAAAATGGATTGTTTAGTCATAAAATATGAAACGATTTCAAAATTAATTTTGCATATGGATCAGGCGGTAATAAGATCAAGTCTTGATAAGCAAGAGGAAACTCATCAATGACGTAATTTCAGCGTATTCTCCAATGCATTCTTGCCCTGAAGAGAAACATACCAAACGCGCAAATCGAGAGCCATCAAATGGCATTTATCAAGTTACATAGTCCATTGTCCGGCGTTACGAATCGCGCGAAACCGCCCAATCAGGAACCATTCAAAGAGGCACTTTCGAATCCCGACGTATTGTCAGGACACATCATAAAAAGCGCGGTCAGTGCGACAGTCATTGAAATTGAAAAGAGCCACAGAATAATATAAGCCACAAGCTAATCTTTAAACTATTCTGTATCTATAACGTCACAATGCGCCCCTATAAAAGTCCCATGGGCTCATCCAGGAACCCTACGTACTAGCATGGAGTTAGACGATGCACGTGGTCAAAGTAAATATACCGAGCCTATGGGGAACATACTATAAAAGTGCAATATTTATCTATCGACCTATTTAAACATTTTTATAATATTTGTTATTTGAATTCCGTAGACAGTATTTGTTTCCTAATTTAATAATACACTTAATTACGTAACCCAGGGTATTACAAGTTTTAATTTCTTTTTTAATGTTTCACAAGGGGAGTATAATTTTTTGTAAATATACGTACTTGCAGCATTTAAGATTCATGGTGGTACTTTAGTTATATAATTATTTGAGTGCATTCAGATAAGGTCTTACTATCCGATAATAAATATATTCTATTATTCAACAAGGATAATCTCCGTCATTCCGTAACCCCATAACCCCATGGGATAGCAAATGGGGACGACTGCTGTATCAGGCTATTCGACTGAAACTCAAGCCGAGCGTTGTGGGCGCAGGGATATTTTTATTGATGCAATTTCTCATCCGAGCTTCCCAATTCCGATGCAATGCGATGCAACCCCACGTAACAATATACAAACACATATGTACTCTAGCTCCGGAATTTTTTATTTGATTTGTCAACGAACTGTGGAATCGAGCAATATCAAACAAAACCGAGAACAGTATTTCGACATGTATTCGATAAAGCTGCCATTGCAATAACAGTTATTTATAATTCTGTATTATAGTACTTTTGTGGTTAACAATGAAACAGAATACAATAGGAATTTATCAAATGTCTCTCCAAACAAGAATTCTACCCCCCTCCCTCTCTCTCTCTCTCTCTCTGTCTCTGTCTCTGTCTCTGTCTCTGTCTTTTCCATGAAACATAAAGGCATCGTGTTAACCGCATTCTTCTCGCATAAACTACTAATATTCGAGACTTCCTCCGACAGGATGTACAGGACTAGGGAACTACCTACTGAACACTTGAACAGATGTGCATGGTGTTGCCTGTCGTGGTCCATTAACAAACGGCTGTTTCAAAATTTCCAAATTTTGTAGAATCGTATACTCGAATAGTCAATTGCGATAATATCGTTTAAATGATTGTTAACTTTTAGAATTGACAATTTGTAAAATTCTTCCTACAGATTTTTATAATGACACTCGTTTCAGAGATATGTGCATGCGTGGCTCCTGATATATTTGGAATTGGGAATGTGTCATCCAAAGACAGTCAATATACGTGGGAGTATATTTGCCGGTCGTGCAGAAAGGACACTGAATAGAGTACCGTAATTTATTGTCAAATTGTGGAAAAAGTGTAGAAAATATTTGGATACCGGGTGTCATACCTGAAAGGAAAAGTCTCGCAACAGTGTCATCAATAAGCTCCTTAACTGGCATCCAGATGAATGGAATTTTAAGAATTGTATCCTTAAGACGACTTTCACACGGCATTCTATAAGAATCTGTTCCCAAGGTGGCCCATTGAAAGTCCGACAAAATATATACTACGATTGGTAGTAGTGCTGCAGATATTTCTATTCTATTTTTTTTTCATCTCGTGCTTACAGACACCAAATTTTATTGAAAATTCTCGTAAGGATTTACTATCTAAATCCCCGAGGAAAATACATGGAAATAAGTTTTACCTGCTCGGTTATACTTTTGTAACTATGCCATACACGTATATGTTCGCTTATTCGCGCAAGGATTCATGGATTAATGTTGGGTGTTCGTTTCCGCGTACTATGAGAAATATTAGCATTGGCACTATGTTCCTCCAGTGTCGCAATACTTCCGCGTCAGTATGTACAACGCCCAAGCAAGTTTATCTTAACGCACAGTTGACAGATGCCTTTTAACGAGAAAAAGTCTTTAAAGTGCCCGTAATCCTGGACTTGAGGTATTTGCAAACATTTGGCCTCTGCTTGGGATATCTGACCGATTCCAACATGCTCGCTGTTAGCAAGTGCTTGCAAGAAGAGGGTTTGCGAATACGAGAGAACAAGCGAGCGAGTAAACGTGTGTAAAGCAACTTGAATATCTTCTACGATAGCAGGAACAGGATCACGAGGACTAGAGCTCACAAGGGTCTGTCCAGGTGTTCATTCTGTAAAAAAAAAAGTTAGCTTCAACTTTGGAATGCATCATCCTCAACTACGGTAAAATCGCACACATCGATGATCCTTGAACGCATTAGAGAATGTAATTTCTTGACTGTGGGGTTCTTGAGGAGCGACATGAGCGACATCTGAAGTACTAGACTGTTTTGGTGATGACCCTAAAATAAAGGGACACGCGTGCCGGGGTCCTGTTAGGGTAGTTAGTTCTTTTAGAGAAAAATCACTAGTGCCAACTGACCCTGTCTATCTAGGAACAGCCGGCATTTGTCTATTATTGGCCATAAATGCTGAGGGTTAGCGCATCTCAGCCGGCAGGAGGATGTTGATACTCGCACAGAAGTGGTATCCTGATGCATGGAGCAGCTGAGGAAAAAGATGACACTCGACGGGGTCTTTACTATTTAGTATATGTATAACTCATCGGTCCTATTTACTATGGCTGATCATTTACCTCAATAATATTTACGATATTTTTATATCATTATACATACTGTAGGAATTACACCAATAGATACTTTGGCGATGAGAACCAATTTTCTAAACCGTATGAATTTCATCTTCAGTCTTCCAAGGTAAAAGTTCTTCTAGGTGACTGATAAAACTTACGGGTGCGGTGGCTACATTTAACCTACGTGGTTGGAATACTGCTACTTCTCTGATAAGAGTTGAAAACGAGGTATATCCCGGGTCAGTAATTAAAGATAGTAAGTACGTGAGTGGCTGATGGTCACCAGAAACAGAGTGGAACTTCGAAGAAATTCCTTGCGAGGATCTGAAACTGGGTATTTTTTTTGTGAAGATCGACGTTGGAGAAAGGATCTTTCGAGTTGTCGTGAGACTTACGAGATCCTTTAGATACGCGCAAGTTGGTCGAGTGTGGATGAACGAAATACCGTAAAATTCGAATTGAATGAACTCTTTCAGTTGTCTTATCCAGGCGAAATTCGTAGGTAGTCTCGTTTCCTTAGGACGTCGACTGCTGCTCGGTCTATGAAGTTCAGTGAAGTGGGATAAAATAGTCTTTGCATGAACCAAAGTTCGAAGAACAGAGGAAAAGAGGAAGTAAGATAGAGAATGTAAGAAATTATACGGAAAGAGAGAAAAGGGAGAAGGACCAAAAGGTAAAGAGCTGAAAGGTTAGGAAAACCAAGTGGTTCGTCGTATTTGAGTGACGAGCAGCCGGAAACTGGAAAACATCCCCTATAGAGAGTTGGCGGTCCCTGTGTATACCTACCTACGTGAAGAACACTCTGACGCAAAATGCACCTAAACCGGACGTGCAATTTTCCGGGCAGCAATTTGCCGGAAGCTTCCCGTAGCATCGGGCTGCGCGTCCGGCTGTAAAATTTAAAGTCCATCTTCCCGTCTGGAACGATACGGGGAACGAATTTCCGCTGTGAAAAACGTCTCTGTTTCCCAGAAACTATTTGCATCTGATTGTGTGCTACATATATTTTACTATAAACTGGCTCGTATTTAAAGGCGACACAACTGACAGTAATAGGGCAGGGTAATTTTACGTGTACGTGTTATAATTTATACGACTCTTGATTACATGTATCAATTCATTCCCCGATGACTCGATGACTTAGCTCATCGGTACGATAGGATATCGGGAACGCATAGACAGAGGCAACAAATCATCGTTACTCATTCCTCTTTCGCACTGAGCTGACAGACCCTAATGGCAAATAGTAAAATGGTGGACCGGCTGCACCCTTGTTCCTATCGCGACGCTGCGATCTCACCGAAAGTTATTCAGCATAATTAATCGTCCGCAAAAACACCGGTCACTCGGTCATTAATCATTCGAGTGATGGTCCACCTATTTTTTCTATTCTTCCCATTTTCTCTCCATTCTCGCATTTTTTTATTCTCGACCTCACCGCCTCCCTGCTTGTGACATAATATTTTGACGAGCATTGTCTAACAGCCGTATCCCAGAGGCTGGTTTTCATGGCGCCACATCGCCACGGCATGTGCCACCTTCGTTCCCGTCTGTCATTCGGGAATCCGATTTCTTGGAACGTGGAAGGGAAAAACGGGCAGGACACGAGAAACGTAAGAAAGGTGTCTGGTCAGTGTCGGAACCACGCCTACGCTATGGCGAAGGATTCTCACCTAAAATTACACGGGCAGTAGCAGCCCTGTCAGTTTAGGACGCGTTTAGACGCCTGCTTGGTTAGAACCTGCTGTTTTCAATGAGTTTCTCATTTACGGTCTGGTTTTCGTTGGATCGACGTGGGAATTTTTACGAAAAAAAAGTCGACGATTTGGAATAAAATTTTTCTTACCCAATTATAAAATTTTAAATTACGTGCATAGTGATTTACGTTCAATTTTATTATCTGAATCTTAAAATGTATAGTTCAAGTGTACTTTCGATGGGAGTACCAATGTAATTTCATAACCTAATTAACCCTGTCTATGACAAATCTATCAAACGCACAACGGAACATATAATTTTGTGCCTAGCTTTAAGCCAAGCGCACTCACGATATATTCAATATGAACTGCATGCATTTGATGTGTGCAGGCTTGCATCCAACTTTGATTTAATGGCTTATTAACGTGATCGTGCCTTCATGCGTACTATTCTACTAATTGAGCGGAGTGTGCTTACGCGGTGCATGCTAAAATCTAGAGCTACGTATCATTAGCGTTTGATTAGATATGATTCATATTTAAAATTAATACTTATCCATTCCCCATTATTTTTCGTTTTTGCTTCCAGCAGGAAGTGACAGTAAACGTCATCAGCCGATTTTCGCTAACTTTACCAACTTTTAAATCTTCCAACATACATAGGTGACGTTTCGCGTCTTGTGTACAGTATTGTTCAAATCTTGGTGCTCAGGTGGTCCCAGTTGAAATAAGCCACTGTGTACACATCGGTCCTTCTCTTTACGGAGAAAATAACGGGGACAGAAAGGTTGCTCCTTCCCTTAGGCTAAATTTCTTGGATTGGCGTACGTTTGAAGTCCAACCTTATAGATACCGAAAGGATCAATTCTGCAACAATTTCAAATACCGATATTTAGATTATCCATAGTATCAACCCTGTAAAATTTATCGCACCTCGCCAGCTTATCTCGGCCAACATTTTCATGGAAGTATTATCTGTAATGTACACGTGTGGTTTCTTACGGAGTATATTGTATTTTGCCAGATTCTTCGCACGTGGAAACATCTTAGGAATATACTTGAGCAATGTTGTCAAATGTATTTATTATATTAGAGGGTGGCTGTATTCTATTATATCATTCTATATATTGAACCTGGAGGTTCGTCCTAGAAAAATATTTTTCGGACCAATCGAGAGATTCCCTTGGCTACGCGTGACCGCGGTCCTGGGAACAGTTGATTTAGGACGTGGACTTCATAATTACCTAGAGTGTGAAAGCCTTAGGTAAACATATCGTAATAAAGTTACGAGAAGGGACGTAGTGCCAAAGTAGAAGGGATAAAATCATTGGGGCGTAAAGAATTAACACTGTCCTTTTTTTACATCAATGTATTATCCCTGTGAGAAAGTGTCATACTGTATTTTATTTATTATTTAAATCGTAATGAATATCACATATCGTGTCTATAGTTTCGATCGATTCGGGGCAATGAATAAATAATTGCAAATTCTAATCGAGTCCATGACGTTCTTTACTTACCCTTTTGATACACGCCCACTGCAGCGGAACCGGTGCATAAATCTTTAGCAGTTGTTTTAATAGATCCGTATTGAATGCAATCCTAGTATAGCATAAAGATTAAGTACAATTTAAATGTAGATTCGAAGTAGGTCCTCCAACTGGATTTATGTCACTTATGTTAATGTAGTACAGATTTTCCCATGAAAATGATTACGGGCACTACCAATAATTCTAATTTAAATTGTTAGCCTGTGACTTAATTAAAAATCCATGTGACAGTCACGTGAAAGTCGTATTAAACTATAGAATTGTTTTTGAGCTTGTTGATAAAAGCTTTATATTATTGATCGAACGTAATAAATAGGGCGAAATTCAGATTGTCTCCAGAAATTTTTCATGAGGTTTGATTAACCGAGCTTTCACTGTATAACTTTCTCATGGACCAACGTCATCTCGCCTAACCCTTTACAAACCTATAAAAGTTTATACGCACGAGTTATAGTCTCGACCACGCGCTATAAATTAGATGACATAATGCGTTCTACATTCGAGCGGCAAAAAGCCGGGTTACGTTCATCGTAAATTTCTGTGAGGCTGTTTGCCCAGGCGAACCTTTTTGTTGCAAGCGGCGATATAGTTGGCCACGACCTGACGTAACTAGCCTTAAAAGTTGATCCCACAGGGTCGGTAGCAAGACCAAACTAAAAAAAAAGTGTATGCGACTATCAAAATATTTTAACTCGCCGGACTGTACCAAATGCACGGGTGATTCTATGTAGGACTGGTGACGTTCTATAAATTGACGTCATTTTTATCCATACATGCCGACCGGCTTAAAGGGGGCAGATGGTTTAGAATGCCCTATTAAGGGGATATTCTGTTGAGGATTAAAATCCAGCCATGTGACTGGTATTTAATCCTTTGAAATAGACCTGGTACCGGGTATCGGCTCGGTCTTATTAACAAGTGTAGCGCAGATGTCGCCGATAAAGGCGTGTTCACATGTAAATAACTCTAACACGGACACATGTGATTTCGTTGTCTCGAGCATTTTACCATGAGGCAAAGTATCAGGCAGGACCTTGAATTGTTGGCATTACCGATACTTTGTCACGTATATGCAAACATTCTGTCTTCAAGAGTACCAACGTGTACGATCGTTAATTCTTATGGTTTCTACAATGGCGGGTTTTAGAACGCACCCAGGAATGTGGTCTTTTTCTTTTCGTCGTTCTTCTACGTGAACAGTTCGAGCTGTGAAAAAGGGTAAAAGTCGTCAATTGAATGGAGGCTCAATACGATGGAGACCAGAATAGTAAATGGGTAGGTCAGCCAAGACGTGGCCGATGAATATTTGTTTCAATCGCACCGAGGACCACCCATTGAGGATACCGCATTAGGCTACTACCTCCATAACCTATCCAATCCTAGGACGTTACGAGGGCCAGTCTACAAATAGATTAATGTTGTAAATTGAACGGATCCGGTGTGTTCCTACCGGAGATCATGGCGGACACTGCGCCGATATACAGAGCGTAATCCTTTACGTTGTCGTTCCCGTGGGGAATTATGGATCGTGATTTAAGCAACGGCATTTGTATGAAATACAACCGAAGTGTCGAGTCGGCGAGCGTGGAAGGGAGGGGGGGGGGGGACAACATTTTATGGAATTAATGCGGCAATTAACGTTATTTATTCTAGTCGCTCGTGCTATTAGGTATTATTTACAGGAATGTAGACCGAGGAAAACATGCCTGGTTCGTTAAGTCGACTTCAGGGCAATTTAAATTTACCGCCATGAATGGCGCGTTTTACCCGCATTTTTCTCAGTCTTCGAATCGTCCTGGATGCAGCGGATATGCACCTCGGTGCAATTTCCTTGCTAATTCGCTACGCTAGAAATCGTTTTCAAGTGCGCGACTGCAGGTTACGGCTACACGCCCCGAGGCTCTGTCTTTACCGTGCGCCTGCGTATACTATTTTACTTGAATTTATAGGAAGTCAAATGTGTTGGGTTAGGTTAGGTTTATCGCGAATGAATATTCATCGTTTTCGCGACAATTTCATCCAATATTTCGTGCCCTCGGCCAGCGCCAAGCACCGAAGACGCCACTGACATATAACTTTATACCGTTTCATGCAAACTTCTCATATTTCTGACCATCTGCTCCCTGCAGCTTCGACGTCCTCGTGTTATTAGTTAATATCATCTAATCCATATTTTTCACCCTATCCGACTTGCCTCCTCGTACATTTCCTCTTCAACGAATACATACGACTCGTAGCTATGGTTCACCTGTCACCGAATTTATCGACGCCACTCGTACCTAGTCGAGGAGTCACATTTTTCAAGCAATCCGTACGATAAGACTTTAGTTTTATACAATCTTTTTCTTCTGTTCTTGAAGTAGCTTTTTTTCGTCAGATTTTTCACAGAGCGCAGGTATCTCCTAAGATGATTATAAGAGAGGGCAGTGTGCAGTATATCACGATACTCGTTATCCGGATCTCTGCTCAGCTCAATTTCTCTTGGTATCTTATGGGCGTACGTGTGTACTCGTAAAATAACACGGCTACATCCAGCCGAGTAATTATTTTCAGTTATTCACAGGATTCATTGCTCCACGTTACAAAGTGCCACACAGCTAGTTATTAATGGAAGTTCCGGGTATCTTACAGCGTGCGAAACCGTCCACCAATCTTATGCCCGCGCAAGCTGTGACCCACGATAGATCTTGGGTAGGGCAAACTATGCTTATGCCTAGGTTATGCTCGTGTCGCACTGTGACCTTTGGTAGGTGGTTTCTCCCACCCTCTCACAGTATCACTCTGGTAACATTCCCTTTGCTGTTCTCTCCTCCACGCATCCCCCTGCCATTCACTTTGACCCCCGTGGATACCTAATGAGCGCATTAATAACGAAACCAGTGCCTGCTCTTCGCTCACCCTATAGCTAGTGCCCACCAGTACCAACTAGCAGGAACAGCCAGTGCTGCCAACTGAGTACTTTTGAAGAAAGTGTACTTTACAACCACTTTCGAGTCAACCCTATGTTTACTTCTACCCTCGTTAACAGTTCATTTGAAATTCTTCTTAGTTTTATAACCGTAGATACTCGTACACGCTGGATCGTATGTGTACATATGGGATATTCATATTTATGCAATATGATACGTGCACTTGAATTCCATTTAGAGTTCCTCTACGTGATCCTAAAAATCGTCTTGATATAATTTTTCTATTTTTTTTATGGGCTCTGTGAACCATTGCATACTGTACTGTGACAAGATCAAAGGGGGTACAGTGCGTTCCAAGAATTGTCAAAAGGAAATAAAACACATAGAGATCTCAATGAGCGATAACCAAACATCTCACACGCACGATTTGGTTAGCTCCGTATATGGTGCGTCTTTTGATGAAGATCATCGCTGACCGGTAATTAATAATGCGTGATTTGCATAATCTTACACCTACCGGCTGACCCCAGTGTTCCACAGGGCAGAACCCTTTTCAAACTATCGTGGCGCCGCGTTCGGCTACTAGGTTATCCAGATCAGAATCGCATAATTTATTATTAGAGAATGTTGCCGTACAGTGCTTTACATACATAAAACTTTACTTTACATGTTTTTTGAAAGTGTAGTATGGAGTGATCCGGACGATTTTTTTCATTGGTTTTATTCAGACGCAAGAAACCCCATTTTCTGTATCCGTCGAATCCTCCCATTCGCTATTGCTTAGATCCTTGCGCAAGTTGTCTATTGTGCTACCTGTACATCCGGACTCTGATAAGTAATTCAACAGTTCCATTACTATTTTGTATCGCGGTCTACTGAAGAAAGCACCAGCAGCATCGTGCAGGTCGACGATTGGTTTCTTCTGTAGAATATGACTACGGAAAAAAAGACTGTTATCTTTCGACTTTTGTTCCTTTAGAAAGTAAAGTTTGCTTTCTAGTCTCTTGGTTATATCCGGAGCAAATCCACTCATAAAAGCTGCAAGCTCACCTCAAGAGAATTGAGATCAATCCTTTGATTTCTGGATGAGCTTTGAAGTACTGCTCGTTATCTTTTCTTTGCTTCATTTTATTAAGATTTAATGTTCGTTGCTGATCTTTCGTTAATGCCCCTAGATCATAGTGTTCCATACCATAAGGAGGATCTGTTGGATGAAAGGGATGCTCTTCCAAAATTTCTAATGAATCATCAGCCATTTCAATGAGATATATTAATTTTGTTTGATATCGATAAAATATTTAATGACAATTATTCTCGGGCAACTGTCACTATGGGAACGTCTATGAAGTTTGTTGAAGACCAAAATAAAAGGAAAGAGATCGATCCTTTTTTTTTTAAATAAAGATTTTCCTGCGTCCGATCTATAAACTGTGATCCAACATTTAAAATAAAATTTGGAACGTTTTTTACGGCTAACGCTTATCGACTTTATGTGACATTGACCAAGTCCAAGTTACCAGCGACTGATAGAACTTCGATAGCGAGCTACGCAAGGAAGTTGAATCGAATCAAGTCTTATCCTCGTAAATGTTGATGAGGTCCTCGATAAAGTTCATCCAGACGTTTTATGACCTGGATTTACCATCCGTTTGTTCCTCTCTCGACTTATCTTATCGTGCCGCATGGAAGGATCTTGAACCCTTAATAAAATGTTTTATATAAAACTATCAATGTTACGTAAAAACAATAATAATGATATAATCACATATACATATATATAAAATCCATCATTGAGAACATATATTCAAGATACCATGGAAACACAGTCGTTTTGTAGCGGTGTTGCGTTGTATTTCTTGTTTCAAACCGTTCTGGAATCTTATCGCAAACTCCGTTTGTCCGTGTCCCATTCCGAATCTACAACTCAGAACTGCATGTCGCATTGAGAGACCCGATACGCGCGCAGCGCATGTGTACGGACCTTGAACGTGACGCGTGACTTTTGTTAGGTGACCGTAGCGCGGGTATTCGCATCGATATCGTTAAGATATCGATCGAACGATCTCGTCCGATCTAACCATCGCTGAAACTGGTGCTCTAACGTTCTGCACTATGCTCCAGGGGCTGCGGTTGTGTATAGCCTGTTAACAACTTCGGTAACAAGCTGAGGGAATCTGATGTCTTGTTGCTGCAGGTTGACCCTTTATCCACCTGAACCGCTATTTATGGCGCGATTAAATAATCTTTATAGCTCTGCTAGGGTTACGCGAAATATTACTCGATATCCGGCCGCTTCGACTAATGGACAAATTGGCTTAAATGGTATGTATCGTCACTCTGTCAAACTGGATGCAATTTATGAACATTTCAACCAAATTTTATTTCTTTATCATCATTAATATCTCACACTCTGCTTATTTTCTTGTACGATAAATCGTTCAGATTTATTTTCGGAGATCGGAGCACTCAAGTAATAGAGTGGAGAGATCCCATAGAAATAAAGGGAGAATTCCTTCCAATTGATTTACTTCCGGATAATGCTAATAAAACTAATAAAAGTCCTCAAATCCGAACTAGGAAGAAAATGGTATTAAGGGAATCTTCGTAAGCTCTTTCACGGATAATGCAAAATAACATAATTTTTGTTTCACGATGTCAACCTGTTAGGTAATTAATGACTAAGTTTACTGAATGTATTGCGTAATAATTTTATCACACATAATTCAATTTTGAATCATACAATAATGATAACGTAAGGACGATGCATTTTTAAACGTTTCCAAAGACTAATAAGCACGTAAAGAGCTTTTTTTATTGTCGGTGTCGATATGAGATCAGTTCTATAGCATTTTACTCTAATAACGAACGTCGTACGAAACTATTAATCGTAAAGTGATTTTATCTAAGCACAAGGCAAGACCCAGGTAGAGTGTGTTCAGTGAAATCTAGTATGCGAATTATTTCAGTCCAGTGTGCTAGTGCACTTTTAATCCCAGCATACACATCTCCTAGCGTGTGCGCAAGCACTGTAAGCTCCCAGTAAGGCAGCATTAATGGCCTAGCTTTATACAAAATTTAAGCGGCTTACGAAGTCTTCTGAAGACCGGTATATTAATTGTCATACACCCACTTTCGCGTACCGGCAAAATCCTACGAATCGCACCCGACAATACTTCATCGGAGCCAGATAAAACGTGTGATCCCTGATGGTATAAAATTTGATGTTGAATTTCCCATAGCAAGCAATGTAAAAAAAAAGAATCAGAATTGAACTTTCCTCAAGGAAAATAAGTAAAGTAATGCCAATCAGGTTACGCGGTTCGATTACTATACAATTAACATAGTAATTGATTGTTCATTGATAAGATCCTCAGTGTAACGAGAAACGTATAGATCTACGTTCACTGATCTACGTTCGTTGAACGCACAAATCACGCACGGGCGTTAATGTTGGGTTAGATATACGACTCGAATCTAAGCGTACTAAAACTTCTCGTCAAAGGTGTGAACCGTTGGCATACCACTCGAGTTCACGGCGCTCGGCCCAAGTCTCGAAAGACAATTTCCCACTATGGTAGATAAATCACCCAGGTAATTAAAGATGTGTTTAGATAACGCCGTTGAGATGCGCGATACCACCTCGCGGAGGATAAACGTTAGCATGCATTATACATGTGCGGCCGGCGCACGTTTACTCGAGTCTTACCTCCCACGTTGTTCCGCGATTAGGCGCTATATGGTACAAAATTCTGTTGTTTTACCTATTAGCCCTCAAATCAATATTAGCCATATTAAATATGTATAGTTATTCTTCGTATACATACACAGTGTCATCTTACGTATGGCTACTTACAAATTCCTATTAGAACACGTTATTCTGATTAACAATAAGCAATGACTCATTTTTAATTAATTTATAAAAAAATGTTATAGTTTATAAAAAATTACACATTTTTAATTTATTTTATTTTATACTGCAGAAACTATAGTAGCATTAAACTGATAGTTTCTCTAGATTATCTGTAGAACTATAGAGTGCCTGATATCGATATACCTACGGATTAGCAGATTAGTGTTCATCATGAAATTCGTGTTGCCCGATATGGAGGACACGCAATGTATGGAAATGAGAATGTCGCGAACGTGTTTATTAGATATACGTGTGCTGGACAGAGGTTGACGCCATGTTTAGTTTTATGCAGTAGACAGACTCGCAGCATGGGGTTAGATTTTTTTTTGTACGAAGGACTACTTCTGTAACATAATATTACAAGGAACAGTACTTAAAATTAACACGACATCATCGTCTATTCTTTTACACGAATAACCTTATATGCTTCTATAATATGACATTCAAATTTTAAGATGCGACCGGACGTCATCACGGTATCCAAGTATGAATAAGTAGCCTAATTAATGCAATACCCGACTCATACGCGGGAAAGATGATAATTTTACGTAAAAGGAATACTAATCCTAACGGTGCAGGAAAACAAAAGGGAGAAACATTGGGATGCATGGATATATGGTATAATAGTGACTGTCTAGACGGAATCCTATTAATAGCCTTACCTTCCACTATTATTTTGTCGCTTGCTCGCTCATCCTAACCAATAAATTATGTACACCCCTTTGTCATCCCTCCACACGCTTTCGTGTACATTTCTGACTCGTTTCACACGCGCACGCCATTCATCCGGCAACGGTCATGAGAAGACGACATTATAAAACAGCACCACCAAAACGAACTATTCTTCTACGTATCCTCGCTGACAAACCCAATCTCTCGTCACGCTTAGCCGACTTCCTCAGGCACCTTAAGAACTTGTATTACGTCATGGCTCGAAGACACAACCCCTATATGCCTATCATGGGGGACATCTGTGCCTAATTTATTTCCTCCCTTGAATTACGCGTATTAGGGACTTCTGGAGTAATACACAATCATCAGCAATCGGATTATGTCTCTAGGCAGGCATCAAAAATTTCTTGATAATCATATAGCAGCTTAGGAAAATTAGTGCAGGAACAATTGATACAGAAAATCCCCTTGCGGATGATTACGTAAATTTTAAATCTCTTTGGACGTGAATATTTTTGAAATTTCATATAACGAAAGGGTAGGATTTTTTGCAGGCAAAAAGTGGCGAATATCCTTCGTCTTCTAATGCCACCTGTTACGTTTAATAACATTAAAAAGAAATTTGGAAATAGTTTGGTGTTTCACAGGAATTCGATTTACTGCAGACTCTAGGGTTTTCTAGGCTTTTACGAGCAAGGGGGAAAAAATACGAAGGGATGAGATATCCCTGGTATAAAAACAAGATGGCGCATTATGCCGTTGAGACGGAAGAACGAAAGACTCTTGAGTATTTTTCTATGGGCGCGAGAACGCGTAATCCGGGGTATCGCTTTACAATACTACGTCGTTCGTTCTGTTGGCAGTTTGGTTGGGGGTTGAGAGCTGGCCAGGGGGGTCGGAGCAAAGGATAATATTGACTCAGCATTGCCGCTCTGTAGCTCGTACGTACCTAGTGAGTCTCTGGGACGAATAGGGGTTGCCGACTGGGTTTAATGTTTTGCCACTGACCACGTTCACTTCACGTCGTGACATAAGTTTGCTCTATCAAGTGCTCGTGGGTAACTACGTTTCTCGGCAAAACCAAGCAAACGAAGTAAATCGGCCCTAATATTCTTCTATTGCCGTTGTTCAATGTTACATCATCGTTTGTCGATATTCATAAATACGATGCAATTTTAGCGAATCATACCCATTAATTCGCAGGTCGATTAATTTACGAACGCCAGGTATTTATTCGTGCTTATATTTTCCCATTATTTTAGAATTGTTGCGTGTTATAGCGTTGCATCGTACAACGTCAGTTTACAAGCTACCAAGTATAGACCATAAGCTTTGGTAATGGAACGTAATAGCGGTACTGAGCAACGTAGTTAAGCTGCTTATACAACCTCTTTTGACTGGTTGGACTGCCACACTGATGATATTATTTCAGACCAAAAACGGTAGGATTTTCGTAGGAATTATTTCCCCGTAAATTCTCATGGTTATCCGCTTGTCTCAAAATTGCTTTTAATCGACGATATTCTTGCAGGGATGCGAATAGATTTTTTTCGTAAAACTTGACTTTTTTATTTTTCACCATTTTAATAAAATACTTTTAGTATCTTACGAGTAAGTCATTACTATCAGGAAGTTCTCTCGTTCCTATCCAACTTGAATCGGTTTATTCTCTATGTTCTTGAATTTACAAAGAACTCCAAAGAGGCTCTTGTTTAATAAACTTATACACGAGAAATATATAGGCTTGTACGGCCATCGAATCCTAACGATTCCTACCGACAAGATATTTCTTAAGTAGCATTACGTGCGTATTGTCCTGTCGGCAGTTTCTCTTGTAATAATAATATTTCTGAAGAATTCCATTTCATTGATAATATTTTTTTGGAAATAATAAATTCTTATTGTGTCAAGAGTTCATAGTCTAGAGTTGTTCCTGGGACATTTATGGAAGTCATCCTACGTGCCGGTGTATGTTTTTTAATAATTTATTCACTTCTATACTGGCACGAGTAAATTAGATAACAGGATGACATCAGTCGATTCTTGATGTTGGTATTAGATAGAATTATCTGTAGCTACAATTTGTAACGTAATCCTTATGTATGTAACTAAGGACAATTGTTTCTCAGCTTGGCAATTATAACTATTTCCAACATATTATTGAGAATTTCTTTTCAATGTGCATACCAATTTTCTACTTACATTCAGGGTAAACATCGTGTGGGTTTAGATTATTAATCTACAGAACAAATCTCCAAGCGCCTCCAGTCAATGGAAATTGCGGGCGCACGTGAGCGGCATTCCGAATGACACGAGACTCTCCCTCGTACCTCGACTTTAAGATTCCAGTAAAATGTACATAAATCATCTATAATTGACGTCAACCGATACATATCGATCTCGCGATGACGATCGCGACCATGCACGAGAGTCCTCGACCACACCTAGTGAACTTCATAAGAGTAATTCAATACTTGACATACTTTTACTTACCGGATTAAAAACTCTGACATTATATCAAAATTGATGTGACATTATTTAAATTAATTTTTCGTGAAGATGATTTATAAAAAATTAAAAATATTCTTATCCGATATAGTATAGAGGTCAGCATCGATATACGGATAACATAGTTAATCATATGCACTGAACGAAATTTCTCAATACTTATATCAATTTATAATAATGATAATGATTGATATTTCGTAAATTTGAATGAACTTTCCTGTGTCTATCAATTTAGTAAGTGGTGTCAATATTTTGTCAATTTCCGAAAATTCCTTAACCTCGTCATAGAGTACAGACGTCATCCAACATCCTCTCAATCATCATTACATTAGCGGTAATGATCCATTAGCATCCATCAAGCGGCTGTCGTTAATGCTTGTTCAGCGTTCATCGGGGAGTTCATCCCGAGACCACAATGGCGGCCGGAAATGCTCGAAACAATCACGCATCGGCTTCCGCGAGACAGAAACGTGACTGCCATCTGAAAATCCGTCCTGTTAGCTAGACGTCCCATGAGACGTTTACGTACAGTACAAAAGGCATTAAAATCAAGGGAACACGTGGAACTGCGTGTTCACACTTCGTCATTCAAATGACGAACATGATTTTGGTCGACGATACGCCTACACTGATAGTCAAACGTCTATCTTGCCGTGGTGTACTGACGTTTGTAACTATTTGTTTCTCGGATAGCCTGGCTACATCAATACGTCGCGCTTCTTATTTTCACGGCTGTTAGGTAATGTGGCACTATCGATAAAGACTAATACACTGTTTGAAGGTAAGAAAAAATGAATGATTTTGAAAAATACTCGATAAAATTTGTTATAGCTTAAAGTATGTTGAACTTTTTGAATACCAGTGGTTATAGAGATTTGGAGATTTCATTCTTTGATCATTTGTGAAAATCGATGTTTCAAACTGAAAGTAGACGTGGGCACGTGTATTTATGAAAAAATCTGCCATTGGACCAAAAGAAATTTACATTTGGATCACAGATGTGTTTTGTTTTATCAGACAGTAAACAGCGCCAAAAGACAGGCGCTGGCCCAGTTTTATATAAACATGCCGCAAGAGTTATGTTAAGCGAAGTAAGATCTGAATAAGGGTGCCTGTCATCGCGTGTATTAAAAGCAGCAAATATTTATCGTGTGAACTTTGGACTTTACTGATATTTTTCATTTATTCAAATAATGTATGAATCATCGAAGAGAATTTTTTTCAGATTGCTTAAAACACCACATATCCCCATTGTATAAGCTGTTCGCAAATGAGATATACCCGTTATAAACTCAACGACTAATAAGTTTGGCATCCAACGGCACGCCTCGGGGAAGAAATCCGTCCTTAAATTTACATTTCAAATACGATATTTCAGATGGGAAATTTGCCGGAACTTTAACCGCCTCGCTTAAGCATATGTATCAGCTAGTATCCTCGAATGAAATTTAACCTTTTACTACACGGTATCTTGCTAAATACTAATTCGTTCGCCTAAGGAGTAAGGAGTAGGTCTGTAACCTGGGATCCCCGAGGGACGTAAACACTCCCAACGGTAGAACCTAGAAGGGTTAGTAGAGACTCACGCTTAATTAAATAAAACACCCCAAACCCCGTTTTCCCAGCGTTGGGGACTTATGCACGTTAAACCAAGGGATGTTTCTGCACTTCAGAGTTTCCTCATTTACTGTCACTCCCGTCAACAAGTAAAACGATGCCAAGACATTTCTTGTCAAGCGCAACATTTCGACTTTCTCAAATGATCCCACAATTTTCTCCATTTCGAACTAAATTAATGGTAGAAAAGACGTTTTCAACAATATTAACTGTCTCGTATCGTCTCTTAAGCAGATTTTTCCCTGTAAGCAAAGTTTCTAACAAAATATTTTAATTGCCCAAAATGTCCTTTCAATCACATATTTACCATAAATATTAAAAACAACAGATTGTACCATTTTCAAACAAAAAAGCCTAAAATTAGCCCCGTCCACGTAGGCTAGACCACTTTAAAAGCTCTTATGACAGACATGGGGATGAAAGCGAATTCTACGTTTCAATCAACAGATAAAGTGATGACATTCTAAAACAAAGTTTTCTTTACAATCCTTTATGTATCCTTGCTCCTTCTGAAAAAACCAAGAACTTTCTCTCTATCTAAACCTTCATATTTAATTTACAATATTTGAAACCTTATGTTGATCGCGATAAAAGAATCTCTATAAGCTCCCCGCTTCTTTGCAATAATTATCGTTAAAATCATTAAAAAACTATGCTATACTTACCTACCCTATTACTTAGAACATGTAGAAAGGTAATCGGCGAACTGTATGCATGCTACAATAACTGAGAACCGCTGATTGTCGTTTGTATAAGCAGTTCGCGTAGGCAAGGTGATAGAATTTGCCAGCCTGGCGCTTCTATTCCGTATCGTTGTTGGTTCGGTTGTTGCCGTTGTTGTAGGTACCGTGTAAGCACGGGGAGCCACGTAGTGACTTCAAGTTGGTACGAGACGAGGAGGTGCACGCCTTCGTGGGCCCAGGATCGCCCACGTTGTGTCACGCGAGAGCGATGGTGGCTTTGATATCCTTCTGCACGCTGTCGATATTCATTCGATATTTATTTCACGTGATTATGCATCCTGTTCATACGATACAAGGGACTCGTGGAGGATATGCCTACCTTTCTGCCACCCTACCTATCATAGAACCTACCTACCTACCTACCTATCTACCCTGCCGAAGTTTACATGGTCCCATAAGGAGCTACTCGGGGGTAATCGATTTGAGATTTTACGACTGGAGTCGTAACTCGTTTTATCGGGCACAGAGCGGGACATTGGGATTTAACGTGATTTATTTCTAGGGGTAGTTTAAAAAAAAAAAAAGATAGAAAAAGGGAACGACCAATTTCTATCTAAACGAGATAATTTTTTAACTCCCCGCTGTCGTCTATACAATCACGTACAAAAGGGTAGTCATACATTATTTTAGTCATAATAATTTTGTTTCGCAGGAAGATTTTAGTAAATTATTTTCTGATATATAAATTTGAATTTTTTTTATTATCTTCATACAAATTTCTTAAATTAACGTACGATATGTTCTTTCCATTGGAAATAATAATATCGCGACTGTAATTCTCGGCGATAAACGCTTTAGAATGATTTACAAGTATCATAGATTTATTAGGTCCTTGGGTTAATGTGCAGCCGATACACCCAGTAAAGTTGCACGCTACGAATAATAATTTGTCTCAGTCAAGTAGCAAATCGTTAAGGTGGTGAAATACAAGCATCGCACGCTTACTGTATAGAGGAGTCACTCTCTAATCGTGATACGTCTAACTCGTTTGGTGTGCAAACAAGACATATGATCCCATATGTCGTATTACAAATTAAAGGAGAGGTACACAGAGGTACAATTTCCAACGTTACTAATAACTTAATCTTCATATCTGAGTTATATTGCATTTTTTATTTCCCATTTTTGACTCCAGAACAATGTACCTTCATGCTTTTTACTTTATGTCTTAGACTCACAAGGGATAGACTGTACCTACACCGATGATCCAGGCCTTGTCTCTTATTTTTTTTTTTCTGGACCCATAGAGCTTCTTGTAGCAGTATGCATACGGTAACCATAACACGGGTATAATGTATGATATATGAACTGTAGGTAATATGTAATAACGTTAAGCATAGCTACGCCCACCTAACGTCGAGCAAAACCGACACTTACATTATCTTGCGCTAGTCCACCGCTAGGACGGTGCGGCATTTTAGATCATTCAGAAATTATACAAGGTGCTCTATTTTAATATCCTTATGTCACTATCTCATAAACAAACCAGATATCGAACAAGTGTTTCTATCAAAGATTTTTTGATTCGACGATTCACGATAAATAGTTACATACCCAGATGTAATCATAAATAAATGTTATGAACTCTGAAAAAAGTGGGTCAAGTATATCACTATACAAAATTCAAATTTTTTGTTTTTATAAGACACACCCTCCTCGAATGATTTATCTCAAATAAGCTATAGATAATTTTGTAACATCTCTATATACGCCATTTTAAGATATGCAAGATCTTCAAATGGCAACAGTTCGCAATTGATATATCGAAATGATATTTTACCACGGGTCGTTGAATTCTCACGTACTGAAGTCGTTCCATAATCGTTAGATAACGGATAAAGTGTCTCACAGTTTCGCAGTATCTTCGCTCTCTGGTTAAGCAATAACGGGAAATTGTTAATTCGCCGTAGGACCGTACCCAAAGACATTTTGTGGCAAAACGTGGCGATCTAATTCCATCAAGACTGTTATCTCACCGGTCGTGAGTAGCGAATTGTCCGATAATGGTTACTAGCGCACTAAACAGTAACAGTTGTTACCCTTTGTTAGACTGGTTAGAGTAAGATCCGAAGTGAACGCTAACTTTAGTGAATATCTATACGAGAAACGTTCCTGTCAATGGGATCATCCATTATTTCTCATTATCACCTGTATACGTCTTTGACAGGTTTCGTGTTGCGTCGTGCATGTTTCGATGTAAACGATAAGCATAACATCATTACTTCAATATCTTTGGTTTTATTAGCAGTCAGACAGAAATATTCGAAGTCGCTGTCATGGTCCTGATCATTTATAATAATTGAAGATATTTGATAGACATGAATAACTACCATCTGAGCTGTTGCTTTTTTTTTTATCAAATCCCCCAATTACAGCGTTCCAAGAGCATACGTATATGTGAAATGCATCCACTTGCGTGGTAAAGAGGGTTAAAGATATTTTTTTTTTGAAAAATCAAAAAAATATTTTCATTTTCATTTCTTCTCAATGTGATACACTCGAGGCTCAGCTGTTTATTCGAAAATATAACTTTCGTTTTCGTAATTGCAGTTTGTTAGCAGAGTACTCGACTCTAGTTGGAGCACGTGGCCTGAGATATAGCGAATACAGAGTATTTGCTCGGCAGAGATACGGAGTAAACAGAACTTTTACTTTCATTGTGCAAACCTTCATCACAGCAATTCTCGTTCAGAACTTTTAGTAAATTAGTGTAACAGGAGAGTCGGTCTACGATAATGAGCGTATTCCACGCGAGTATATGTATTACGTATATAGAAATTAAAATCAAGTTCGAAGATATTGGTATTTATTAAAATTTTTATTTGACCTGTACGACGTGTGATTTTATATACGTAGTAATTGATACACAGGGACATCCTTTAAAAGGATTAAGTTCCTGTCAGTTTTCGCAATGCGGATGAAGCACTTTTGAAAAATTCTCACAAGCGTTATAGGTTCACAGGCGCACACGCGCGTTTATTATGTATTATTACAGCGGTTCGCGAATAAGGTACGATATACAGGATAAACACACTTATCGTCGAGATAATATTATTTCTCCTGGGCCACACACGTTTTCCTTTCTGCTGTGCGAGTTGAGCGAGCTATTTTACATTTTCCCAAGCATGCAACAAACAACCTATGAAATAACGGAGTTACGGCGATTCGCGTATACCGGGTTGCGGACTAAAGTCTTTTGATACCAGCATGTGTCATATCGTTTGTATGGAACTAGATAATACTTTAAATCTCGCGTGCAGTAAGTGTATGGGATATTTCTTCTCCCAGTGCGAAATACATAGGGATTTTAGACGATGAATCGCGTTTGCTCAGGTGTTGAAATAGACGTCCTGAAGACGCTGGTGGGATTATATGAGTCAGTTGAAGAGTAACGTATAGATAAACATGAATGACTGTTAGTCTTTTACTAGAACGGAAGTTCTAAGCCTTGTACGTATACCGATTATAGGTCTTGTAGATGGGAGACATACTGCACGGAAATTGATGATATACTTATTAAAGAGAAATGGTAATTGTTATAATTGAAAGAAAAATGATTATTAATACATATAATTTTGCATATCTGTATAACGCGTGTAATATTATTAAAGTATGAAACGAGTACCTAGTTACATTCTTGTATTATAGTTTTTTAAATCCTACATGAAATAGCTGGTAGATTCGTATAGAAATAATATCTGGTGCACTGAGCTTTATTATGCTTGCACTATTCCCTTCGTCGGTTTAGCGGTTTGCATACGGCTGAAAACGGAATAATTAAACTCATATACTTATTACGCAGGACGTATATAATAGAGGCACGTAATACCGGCTTGTTAGGTTAGGTAGATGTTGGAAATTGGAGAAGGCTAAGGGGATGAGAACTGGCTGTACAAGGATCAGCATGGCCCGTGTCTCGGTTCAGAGTTCGAGATCGGAGTATAGTAAGGGCAGTGCATATTATTACCGCTCCCTTATTTCTCTTCCTCTTGCTTCCCTTTCCATAAATTCTCTATTGTGCTGTCTACCGCGAACCACCTCTTCCATGTATATCACGGATTAGCGCACAGTGCAAAATTCACTTGGTACATGATTTCCTTTCCGGTGGGCCGGGCTAGTTGGAAATTTTGCTGTGTAACTATCTACGGGAATACGTAGGGATGGGATAAGGACACTCGCGCAAGTGAGGGTCATTGATAATATTTTTTAAAAAATTAAAATTTCGTTTCTAGTCGTATGTCTAATAGAAGTCTACCAGATTAGCTCGGAATAAAATTAAAAGAACGTATTTTTTCATCAGGAAATCATCATCGTTAAACAATAATAATGATTTCAGATACATCATACGTTATTCATGTGTACATTGAAAATCAACTGAACAAATATTCCACTGCACTCTCCTATTAATTATCCTATATGTATTCGTTAACAATCCCTATCGCTCAAGCTCAGTATTACCACTTCAATATAGTTAATCTCGTTCAGAATAGTCCAAACTGTGAAAAAAAATTCCCTACGTAATTTTCAACCGACAGTTTCAATATTTCCATCCCTGGCACGATGACATGGCCGATCATACCAACGTATTTGGAACACAAAGGGTTTTGGCAAACCGGTTGTTAATAAATTGTTGCTACCGATCACCGGTTGAAGTTGAACAACAGAAAGTTGAAAGAATGACACGGTGGCCGCAATGTGCTTGTAACACGTTTGTGACAAGCCCGTAGTGTTCAGCGTGAGCAGTGGGCGTGGATCACGACACTACATTACGTTTGGTGGTCTCAGGCCGACATGAGACGGCCATTGGTACGTATATGCATAGAGATACACAAGGTACATAATACGTTCGTGAAGAAACCGAGAGAAGATCAACACGAGAGAAGAGGAAAGTAAGAGCCAGTAACATTACAGAGTCGAACGATAAACTCCGTGTAGGTGGTCTTGCGCTTTCAAGCCAACGAGAGCTTCGTCATAACTCCGTTGCCATCAGTCGAAAACAAACTGGTTGACTGTATCTAATAAATTTTGGAACAGCATCTCGCTCGAAGGAATCTTAAGTGAGAATGAAAGATCGATCATGAGGATGTTAGGTACCCGGGAGGCGGGCTTCGGGTAAATTGAAAAATGAATGGAAATTACGGGTTTGGCCATTTCTTTATGTCTCTTTCCTTTTCCACTGTCCCTTGGTTCATTCATATTCTTTTCTTTATTCTATGCTTCTTTTATTTGCTCTTCAGCAAGAGGTATTACGAGGGAGAGAAAAAAGTGGGGAGTAGTATATACTATACGTATATTATTATACATGTATAACCTAGACCTGAAGTTGCTCGCTATATACCATTTTCGATTATTCATTCGCACTTCTGCAATCGCACATATCAATAGTTTTGTTTCGAATTATATGTGTGTATATAATATATATATGTTGTGTATTATGTATGTATATGTTACTATACTCCTATCTTCATTAGCCGACACAATCCCCAATCGCTTGGAGCCATGCGATAAATACCTATGCGTTCCTTTGTGATTGTCCCCTATGGCCAAGACGCAGGCCCGCGGGCACCATAAGATTCCTGCTATGCAAGAAAGAAACTCTATAATTAAAATTCGCAACAACGAGAAGCGAGCGAGGGATGATTTTATCTAACGCGAATGCAATTAAAATGCGTTGCCAACATTTGAATGAGGAATTATTCATAACGCTCATCCATGAAAACGTATACATGTAGTATACTTATATATAGCTATCGATCTTTTTCCACCATATTAATTCTACACTCCGTATTGTTTTCTCTGCTCGAAATTCATTCTTCTACTTGCATTCTATGCAGCTGGAATCCCTCTCGTTTTCAGTCTCTTCATGAACCTATACATACTGAGGACTGCTTTACCTCCCCTTATGGAAAGGGATAGCTGGCATACTTCGTTCTTTACCTTTGATCTTGTGAATATTTATTTAACGAATATGTCACGCTGTTTACTTTAGAATCTCGTGCAACCCCAAAGGTCTCGCGCAAAACAAAGTCATCTTTTGTATGGAGTTGTATATGTTTATATGTATGGAGTTGTGGTGTACGTGTAAGTATATGGATATAGATTCGATATAGCTATATAATGTATCTATTATCTATATATTTTATAAAATGTATATATATATATATATGTATACGAGGGATTCCTATCGAACGATATATGCATTATTCTTAGCTGGTGTTTCAGGTCGAGAGGTCTATTGGTGCATTTGTATATTGTCTACTTATACTTTCATTCAGTAAGTTCGTGGCGCTATGGTGGAACAGAATATTTCAATAGATAGGATCTCTCGGGGTAGTCTAGACATCGCATTTTCAATATTCTTGGACAGGGAGGAGTGACTGACCTTTGACCTAGAAATTTAAATGAACGGTTTTAACGACGGCTGTACTTTTTTGTGGGCATTTTTATGAATCTTAGAAAAATTTTGGTTGACTAATTTCACGCCTACCGCTTACTCGTTATCTATGAGCTTAGACTGCAAGTTACTTAAGCGGACATGTAGGACATGTACTGGGATAATTGAAAGGATGCTTTGTTAGAATGGATAGTACAGTTTGATTAATTAAATTCTTATGTAAATAAACCCATGTAATTTTCAAGTTGATATCTTCATGCTCATAATCTATTGCCCAGGGGATCGATCATCGAATACGTAGGTATTGATTTTCTGATCGTGTTACTATACGGTTCGGTAATATTCTCGCGTGGAGGGCATAAACTGCACGAGATCGTTTCTCATTATTATTCCACTCAGCATCCTCGAGTGAAACGGTCCTCCGAGTACCTAAGCGATGTCAGTTAGTAGTGTGTCAGAGATAATTATTGGTTACCAACTCCTGGTCGTTCATTAATTTTCGGAGAGTTATTCGATATGGGATATAGCGTTTTTGTGATACTAGGAAAAGAAAATTTAAAAGCACGTATACTTTACGTATATGCATATTGTAACTGAAGAGAAAGAACAAAATCGTCGACTCTCAGTTAGTGTACGTGAAAATATTTTAGAAGGTTTAACGTAGAGTTGATTTTTCATTTTACGGTCTGTGAGTTATTACCGATACAATCTGTGCTTATAAAAATTTTGATTGTACTAAAAATTTATTTAGTTTATGGCTCACGTGCGTCGAAAGAAATAACCAGCAACGCCATCCTGCAGATATTTAAGAGCAATGAACATGCTCAAGGCGTAAAAGCATTTGCATAGAAACTCGTGATTGTCCGCACAGCGACGCTATCAAAATTTTTGGTCACCTTCCCGGCGCCTCTCAAGCCGGACATCATCGACGGTAGTGGTTATGGTTATTTTATACACATTTATTCTATATAACCATGTCATGAATAAAAATGACTATTTAATTACCGACTTAATTTTCGGTCACTTTTCCTTCGACAAACTATATATACATCTATACAACTTTCTTGTTGCTATAATTATTTCATTGTGGTATCAGGTCAGTGGGACAGGTAGATTTAAAAAATTGATAATATTCTGTTATCTTTAATTTTATATCATACTGGTGTGTACCTAGAGTTCAATTGAGACATCATATTTTCTTGATTCATTGCCACTCGGATTCGTATTGTATATATAAAGATACGTTGTAAGAAGCATTTATGGTTAAATTTATGTCAGTGTAACTTAATTCCCGGACGAGACTAGGAAACGTAATATTCATATGGTGCTTTCGTAAAATCACCCTTATGCTCCTGAGGAAAAAAAGCAATGGTGCTAGGACAACATGGCTGGGCCCAAGATAATACCGATGCTCTCTGGGTGCAGCATGTGGGAGGTCTTCGCATTGTTTATGCCGACGTATAAAGGTGACGCATTGTTATTACCGTAGGAACGTGCTAGATGTGTAAATCAGGATCTATGCTCAGTTGGTCCTCGAGAAATATTATCGTCTTACTTTCCTTCTTATCGTTTCGAAGCGCCATGCACTTCGCTATACCACTTGTGGAGTTCAGTTAGAGTGTAACTACTGTATAGTGCAAGAGTGAATTTGCAAAAGTGCAATATATACACACGCCGGCATAGGTATACCAGTGTAAAGACTTGCTCTCGCGAATAGAGAAAAAAAAATGAGGAAAAGTTTAGTTGGAAAAGCGAAAAATAAATAAAAATGTTTATAGTTTTACGATCAAGCTGACTCTTGATGGTTTTTTTAATTATTTACATTCTAAGATCGTTAAGACGTGTACTACTTGGGCCATGACGATACGTGCACACGTGGTTTGGATTATCATATTCATGCGGCTGCGAGCTATCATCGTCGTGTACGACGTGACGCATCGTTCCATGGTTCGGGCTATTAACGTATGAAATTTCTTTTTCCGATGCTAGTATTATGCACGGACTCTAAGCTGCAATGACATTATTCAGAAGTATCGAGGGACGCTGCCGTGATGTGATCCCAAATTTTATTGCGCGATACGTTTTACTTACTGGGAAATTGCCAGCGGCGGGTCGTAAAATTGAAATCCGATAGTGCAAAAAGCAAACAAAAATCATAGAAATAAAAAAAAGTCTTGCGGCACGGTATTTCACGGAATATTGGTAATTTCTCTTGGGTCGAAGGTCGTAATAGTGGTGGCAATGGTGACGGCGATAGTGGCGGTTTCTAGCGGCTAAAAGAGTTTATCGTCAACTTTGCTAACGATTCGAGCCAATGACCGTCAGCTTTTCGACCCAGATTTGCTTCGTCGCTCTCGCGAAACATGACGAACAAAAACGTAAAGACTCGCGGAAACGTAGCGATGGGCTTTGTCGTGTCTCGTTCGTTCTCATTGTTCGACCCAGACTATTGGACTTAGAGGAAACAACGAGCGTAGTGTGTGGACCAATCGTTCTATAGATTATCGTGCTCGTTTGAAAAAAGGCGAATAAAAAAAAGGAAAGAAAGAAAGGCCCTCATGACGTCTCATGTCGGACACACCTCGCTATCTTGATTAATGGCAGCCATCGCCTCGGAAAGGTCCTAACTCTCAGGATCCTATTTGCTAATTACGTTCTCGAATGGGGCTGGCAATGAAAATACTTACTAGACTGTTGCGCGCCCTGGTGAGTTCTTTGGTAGTCAAGCAGGAAGCATTTTAAGTGAACTTTCTTTCGAATATTATCCATTACAACGTCTTCTTGTTCGCCGGCCAGACATTAACGGTAAATCACGTAGACGCGAGTACTAGTTTTCATTAAAGACTCGCCGACAAAGAACAGACTGCGTTCCTATATGATACCACCATAAACTTTAAACTTTAAGACTCGAAATCGTCGTTCATCCGAGTAAGCGAAATAACTGAGGCAAGTTTTGCACTGAGATTTTTATTTTCCACCCATTTACTTCGATTCTGTATCCCAAGCTGAGAGACACGAATAACATACTTTCCTGCTACCATTCGCTATCGTTATGATATCTTGACGTTGCACCATAGAAACAAAATATTAAGAAACTTTGTGGCAATCTATCTGCCCAAATATTGGTTGAGTTAGCAAGTTTGTATAAAGTATCAAAGGATAAGAGTTATCGGCTATAAGGATCAAATAAAAAAAAAACATTTTACTGCACAGACACTAAATGGAAATGATTTTCGCCATTGACCAAAAAAAAAGAAAAAAAATTTAAAAGATGAAAGACATCGGCAGATGCGTAGATATAAAGGCATCTCGTTATTTCTCACATTGTTAAGTGTCGAGTAAAAAAATTTCTCAATCCAGCGATGTAGCCCGTAATCCGTGAAAAATCTCAATCAATCTCAGCTAGTAATTTTTATCGTTCACCATGGGAATCACGCGGCGCAACAATGGTACCGCGCTGAGAAAAAACGAAAACTAATAGGGAAGGAAAAGGTTAGGAGCACGATGGTGGTTAGGCATTGGCTGAAAGCCGTTGTAGAACCTTTGATTTATAGAAAGGAACCTAAATATGGATGAAGATGTTTCATAAACCATAAATACCCGGCGTGCTTCAAGCTTATCGTAGCTATAGCAATACTGTACAGTAGAAGGTAAAAGGCACGAACCTTATGTCACTGCGATTGTATTCGCTATGTGGGTGAAGGTACTTCGGTTGGTACTCGTGCAGTTCGCGGTTCACATACTACGCGCTATACGTGTGTCGAATATACACGAGATCCTCAGGATTCATGAGATTGTGTATGTTTACGAGGTACAAACATAAAAGCATAAGTCACTTGGGGCAACACCACGGGAAGCGAGCGAAGGTGGTTAAACGATAAATTTGTTAGGGAATCAACATGGACGTGAACCATAATTTACATCTTCTTAGGTAAACTATAAAAAGTTCGACGTCTCTCGGTCGACTTTTGTGGACACACCATCTTGGACAATATTAAAATGGCGCTCTCGCAGCGAGAGAGTGTCTTCCTCTTGAAAAATCATATTTCACTGCCTGAAAAGCAATGGCAGGTTGGACTAGAAGAGGGTGTGACATTAAAAAGGCTTGCCGACGGCGGAAAGTAATAATTGCAGAGGTGTTAACTCGCAAGGAAAGTAAGTCATAGGACACTTATCGTCCAACGTTATGAAACCATTCACCTTCATAGATTCGAAATTTTATTCCTTGCGGGTTGTCTACCGTAGCTTATGTAACGCGTAGAACCCAGCCATCGAATCCAGCCCTTTAGAGTGAAGGTATGCGTGAAGATTTAAAACAATTGTTGTGAGCCCTCCTTTTTCAGTACGAAATTAATTACCGCTAGATTAATTTCATGCTTCGCTATTCATATACGAAGAGCATATCTCCAAACCAACCGCTCATTCCGACATATTAAATTAGGCTTGTTGGAATCCTGGTTCGGTTAATATAGTGCACCGGACATCGCCATATTTCGATGCTGATGACGCCGCGCATAGTCGCTGCTCCCATTGAAATACATCGTGGAATTTCAGGCACTCACGTCTAACCGTCAGCGAAATATTTCCCGGAGTACCGGCGCTGAATTCAAATGACAAATTTGGAAGATGAACGCGACTTCTTTCGGTGGTACGAGAGCGTGCAGCCTGGACTTAATGAATTCATTTGCAGCCGCTGGTATCGTAGCAATTGGATAAAAGTGTATACCTGGAAAGAGACTGACATTTATTCCATGTGAAAAAATTGGAATATCTTGGCCATTGTCTTAATCCTAAGAACTTAGAAACAAGGATGGATCAATTCCTTAAGAAACTTTGGTGCGTTATACGATTCCGAAAATTGTCTTATTTTTCTAGACTGTTAAATTACCATGAAATTCCAAGACGTCCTCGTGACTGTATATCGTGTTTGTTTCAAAGGAAATTCGCGAAAGTGTTGAGCAGCTTGTGAGAACGAAGTTTGAAGAGAGGACGTGCACAGGAATGATGAAATGAAATGACTCTAATGAAATGTAAACTATCAACTATTATTGTTGCCAGTCCAGGGGGGGAGGGGGTCCATGAGAGTACATATCCAATTCACAGATCAAAGAGGAAAACAGAGAGGCAAGGAAACACAGAGAAATTCGTGATTAATCTCCGAGACGTTTCGCGTTACGTTTACGGATATTTCTCGCGCAGCGTCTACTTAGCGTAACTGAGATAATGAGATGATCCTGCTGCTAAGATACGATCGCCCTTTCAGAGAGTTTAATCGCTCAACGTATACCACATATACATACGTACAATAGCAAGGACCCAGTAGTCAAGAGACTGAGAGAGCTTCGTGACGCGTTTCCGGTCGCTGAGACCATGGTTTCCTATGCAAATCCATGAAGAAACAACAAGACCTTTCCAGCTTCCACGTTGTGAGATTATCAAGGTGGCCAAAGTGAATGGCAATTAATTCGTTGCGATTATATTAGCTTGTAATCCTAAGTAAATATAGCGGAGAATTTAGGCGTAAACGCACAATGACAGTATAACTAGGTGGCGTATATAGAAACGGCTCGCCCACTTCGCTTTCATCAATCCGTAACGTCGCTCTGTGTTCCTTGGGGCACAGCAGGAGGAAGACCCATCCAGCTATTTACTCTCCTGGTGCAAACAAGGGGCCTACAGAGTGACGGGCCTTGGAGAATCGACTAGAGCAGGACGTGTCACGTTCAGTGTGCTATTTATCATAGTTTTTCTCAACCACCGTTAATTCGAATCCTCCATAAAACTCCGCACCCCGTTATTCCATACATACCCCTTCGTTACCGTTAATTTGTCAACCCTATTAAAACATCCTATTCATATTGTTCTGATACCTTCTACGTCATACTCTCTATTCCTAAAACCCTTAAAAACCCATACCTTTGGCAATTTTCATTTTTAAGTCCCGTTACTCCCAAACTAGGTTTTCCCGTTTTCAACTCTTACCTTACTCCACTTCTAATAGTATAAAAAGAGGAACCTTCCCTAAAAGTAGTTAGTAGTAGTCTGGACATTGTACACGACCCCTCTCTCTCTCTCTCTCTCTCTCTCTCTCTCTCTCCCCCTCTCCCCCCCTCTCTCTATCTATCTCCCTCTCTCTCTCCCTCGCCCCCCTCTCCCTCTCCCTCTCCCTCGCCCCCCTCTCTCTCTCTCTCCCTCTCCCTCTCTCCCTCTCCTTCTCACTCCCTCTCCCTCTCCCTCTCTCCCTCTCTCCCTCTCTCCCTCTCTCTCTCGCTCCCTCTCTCGCTCTCTCGCTCTCTCGCTCTCTCCCTCTCTCCCTCTCTCCCTCTCACCCCCCTCTCTCCTCCCTCTCTCCCCCTCTCTCCCCCCTCTCTCCCTCTCTCTCCCTGTCTCCCCCCCTCTCT
>JARQTI010000415.1:703209-725071 GCA_030142655.1 Trachelus tabidus | reverse complement strand
CTCTCTCTCTCTCTCTCTCTCTCTCTCTCTCTCTCTCTCTCTCTGTCTCTCTGTCTCTCTCTCTCTCTCTCTCTCTCGCTCTCGTGAAATACACATACTCTTGGCAGAACCTGAACTGCGGATTCTTTAACTAAAGAAACGCACCAATAATTCCTGGAACCCACAACACATATAAATTCATTTGTCTACGATCACCGAATCGGATCGTAACAGATGTTGCTGGGTAGGTACGTTATAGGTAGGAACCTTAGGTTCTCGGAAAGAGAGACAGTCTTGACGCGATCCTGATTAATGCATTGCGTAGGAAAATTGAATAGCTACTGGTTTTGGATGGGCCGATTCGTGAAGATAACTTTAGGTACATTACGTCACACAGGACACTTACAGTCACGTGTTTTATGATTTCTGAAAAAACTTGATCTTCTTCACTTATTATACCGTGACAACGAGTCACCGATTTAATTTTATTTTCTTGTGATTTATACATGTGTACTGGATTTAGTAGTGATCTCTCTTGTGTGCCAGTCACTTGTATTATCACAAATTACTACATGAAAAATATAAGCAAAAAATTTTCTATTAAGTTATTTGAACATAGGGCAAGCCCTAATTTGTTTATTTTATATAAATAAATCAGTTAAGAAATATCACATCCAAATCGAGATTTGATAATAAAATCATAAGTTCATCTGTTTGAGTAAGGGTATACCGTTATATACGGTATAGTAATAGTAAGGGTATATTCGTTATATTTGGACATCCACGTTCATTCTAACCCACGCATACCCACTCATTACCCGCACTATACTAAAAATAGGTATAAAATGACGTATATAAATATTTGTATAGATATAACTAAAAACTAGAAACAATAATATAAACGCTTGTCTGATTAATTTTCGTTGAAATGTTCGTAGATTTCAGGATATCAGATGTTGGCTGGCTCTTTGTATGTCTGAGTCGGTAAAAATCGGGCCATCGTCAAATTTGATTAATCGGAATTGTTCGTCAATCCTCCGTCAGTCTTCGATTCTTGTATATATGAGGTAACATTACGTAAATAAGGGACCCAATTGCCTCAGCAATTTAATTGTCTGTCGTGCTCCAAAACCGATAGGTGTGTCCTTCTCAGTGTCTCGAGGCAAAAGGGAAGAGCCACACGGTCGGATTCTGAACTTGCACGACAGGTGAATAAGTGGGGATTACACCACTCGATTGTCCTGACATTTGACGGCTATTATATGAATTATTTGAGATCCCGGTCGGTACACGTTACAACTTATAGATCTCGGTCGATATCCGCTTATTTGCTTTGTCGAAACGTTACACACTTTTTTGCGCTTCTGTAATCCGAATTGCGGTGTCCTAGAGATTCATTTATCTTTTCTTTCTCGTGTAAGATTTTCCACTTGCCGCTTGCCATAGGCGTGGGACCGAGGAGAACCGCCTTGGAATAAATTTATGCTTGATAAATACCATACGGTTGGGTTTTATGTAGTTATTGATCGAACCGTATCTGTATGTATTATATGTATATATACATTTAGGTATATATCTACAATTATACTTAACGAACGTTATGCTTTTATTTGACTGCACGATACTCTCTTGATATTTCATACAGGTACGAATACTGTACATCTATGGTAGGTTGGCCAGAGTGATTTGCGGATCTATAATTTATGCAAGAAAATCATGCCACTTGTCAATTATTTATGCATACAGGGAGCCTGTACTATTTTTGAATAGAGCTTGATACGATGTAAAATTAGAGAATTATAAGAACTTTTGAAAAAGTATATAAAAAATTGGTTTCAGTTACATTGGCAAGTATGGTCAAGAAAAAGACTAGATTAGTCATGGTTTGTGTGTTCTAGAGAATTTTACGATAAATAGCGTAATATTATTAGTGCGTCTCGTGGTACTGAATAGTGACTTTTTTATAGAGTTTGGTAAGTATCGGCCCTTGAAAATTAAATGTTATTGGCTTTGATCCAACGATCTATCAGAATAAAGAGTGTAATTAAATTTGTACGGTTTCATTTACAGTTGAGCAAAGCTTCTGACAGAAAATCGTAGTAGAACGGGAATGAGCAGAAATGGCAAACAGAACGGAACTCACCCGACGTCATTTATATTTCACAAACTTTCAGCAAACTTCTGATCATATTTACATTCGATTACGTGCACACAAGTCAGGTGGCGGAGAAGATCCTATTGAAAAATTGAGGCAGCCATCTGTTTTGTTTATAGGAAACTGGAAGCCAGACCCATCTTTTCTCTCGTGTATCTATGACGTCAACAAAGAGATTTAACCTTTTTGTTTTATTTACAGCTTTTGTCAAGAGTGGATATGTGGTTCTTGTCTTAACTCGATCGGATAAAAATCCTCTTCGCGATGTTATCCTTATCCGCGGATTTCGCGTTTGCAATGAAAATCGTAGCGTCTTCCGTACCGAAAGCGGATGCGAGGTATATCAGCAGATTTTCACGTGAAAGAAAAGTTTACACGGCAAGCCAAATTGAATTGTGGTTTCGCCAAGTTTCCTGCTCTGGAAACGAGCCTAACATTTTTATATAGTGAAGTAAAGTATACGGGATAGAAAGTTATATCCAGAAGTTAACTTCTGATAGAATTGCTTTAACTATTTGACGTCCTCCATGAAGTCTGATAATGATAATCCATGGCTCTATAATCGATGAACGCCATAAGATCCAAGTATCTCACAAATTGAAGCCCATCTCTATCCCTTGAGTATTACCTAAATCCAAAATCGATTTTCTTTGCCACTAATTTCCCATCGTCTAGTCTGGTCTCTCTATATGGATAGAGACCCCCCATGGATTGGCGCAACTGCGCCCTTACTTCTTTCCCTAACTAAATTAGAACGTACACTGCAATTCGGCTCTATGTTCCAAGGACCAGGGAATCGCCCTACTATGTTGAAAATGACGTGCTAATGTAATTTTAAGCTTAATTCTGAGGGTTGATTACACGAGATTGCACCGTTTAAGCGTGTTTTTGCCAATTTAATTTGCACTCAAGGGTGCCCACGCACCTACCCATACCAATCGCGTACTTTACTTTACAATTTGTCCAATATATACCCCAGCCCAAAATTAAACTTTGTAACCACTTAGATTAATCTTTATTGTAACCACTTAGATTAATCAATTAAACATATATTAAAAAAGTAATAAAACACTAGCATAATACCTATACTTACATTAATTCTAACAATAAATTATTCTTAAGTTCTTTAATTTCATAAAATTCTACATTTATGGTACCTATGGCGGAACTTGTTGTATACGAAGGTAAGAGATAAGCTTCTTGTAGTAGTAAAATATATCAGAATATATGTATATAATCATGCAGTTCGTATAGTTTGAGGACCCAGGCGATTTTGGGGCAGTCACAATAGCAAGCTAATGTTTTTTTTTTTTAAAAAAAACTAAACCTTGGGACATCACAGCATTGAAATTCTAACCTAATCTAACCTGGCGAAACTTCTAAACCCATCACAGACACTGGGTGTGTAACATTGGAAAAATATAAAACAGATTCGGTGTGACAGCCGCTTTATGGTCCTCAAAGTATGCGTTATGTTGAAATTAAATTGAGACCCGACCCGAAACTATACAATTGTCCTCAATGTGTACGTTGTATATCCAATTTGTCCCCAAACTACCCTTTAAACATGTATAATGTATATATGTATATATTAGCAGTTAACTACAATGTAAAACAGGAATAACGTTGAAAGTAAAAGGATTGCAAAATATGGTTGTCTCATCGAATTTAAAGCCTGAGAACTTCGAATGGCTTAGTCGGCATTCAAAACAAACACTGAAATCCGGTGATTTATAACGCTTTCTCCTAAGAAACTCAAAACCCTTCATCGCTTCATGTGGGTGGTTATTAATAAAGCATTATTTAAATCGCACTTCACCTTCACACCCTCATTCACCCTTTCGCAGGGTGCGACTCCTCGTCGTCATGCTTCAACTTCCCGAACAATAGTTTCGGCGTCATAGAACTTAGCGACTACCACTACCAACATATCGTTGCATTCTATACAAATTTCACACCATGAGAAATCTGATCGCTCGTCACGGGAGACCAGGATGTTGCGCAGATGCCTATGACTATGATAAACTAGACATGGGTCTATAGTTGCACCATATAACTATTATAATGAATTTCGATGACATATCGTACATATAAAATCCTGTTATCCATGAAAACTACACGGAGAGAATTTTTCATTAAAAATTACCGTGAAACTTATGGTAATCACGAGACATTATGGTATTTCATAACAAAAGACATATATATTATATTTAAGAGAAACTCACGAAAATATACTAAAAAGCAAGCATGATACGTCAGTTTTTATTGAAATGCGCGGTTAAAATTTTGAAAATTGAAAATGTATAGTGTAAAATTAACAAAAACTATAGCTTTTACCTTGTTGAATTTAAAAGTCATCTAAAACAATCGAATTATCTCGTTCGCTACATTCAATTGTACCGTGGAGTGCACTACATTTCATACATTTGAAGTCGACTACAAAAAACTTTGTAACTTGTTATATGTTTTTCTAAAACTTCTAAGATTTTTACTCTAAAATCTGATAATAAATCGTTTTGTAATTTTGTTTTTATTTGAAGTTGGCTTAATACATTATTGTTTAACTTATAATGTATTTATTTGCTTCAGTTATTCTCTTACATATGTGCAGAGAATGAGAAATAAGTATTCGAAAAGAATAATTCAGATTAATAAATGTAGGCTTATTGAACTGTCCGAATATGGTTCTGGCGTAGAGATCGTATGGATAATCCAACTTCACCCGATGCAATATACCTAAATAACACTATACATTTTGACGTAATTTTTCGACTGAGTTTTTTCTCGTTACCTTCGAGTCGCCACGCTCCACTCAGAAGCTGTGCTCACGGATTGATTCGTAAAGTTACGCCAATGCCCTCGAAAGATTTGTTATTGTTGAGCTGAGGTCAAGGTGCTCGAATCTGTCGTGGAGAGATAGTCTTGACGTACCGAGTTGCCCGGCACAGGAGACTATCCGACGGTGACGTCTCCACGGACCGCCAGAGGTCGGGTAAAATTGCCGGCGCCCCGCTGGAGATTCGCAAAGGGATGTAGAGCGGGCGGAGATAAGGTTTTTGCTATGGTTAAGGGCAAGGGAGGAACCCCCTGACCCGATGAAAAATCTGGTACCCAGCTGTTGTCGTATGCCCTGAGGAAGCGGCCGTGGACGATCTCCAAGAATTACGTACCGATTCGCTAAGGAACGCTCTCGATTTAGTTTAAAGGGATGACTCGATAAGAATTATCGGCTATAAGGATCTCGACCAATCAGAGTGATCAGTTCTCGAATTTAATTATTGTCAATTGACTACTTTAAAGCAGTCTGTTTTGGGATACCGTTCAAGGTACCTCGAGCTTGGTCGCACTCCCGTGCTTTTTGTTGATAGTTTTTCTACGTGTGTAGAATTTTTCTTTCTATAAAGAAGAAAAAAAACTTTCTATACGGTACAGAAAGTTCTCCCTTGTATAGTTCTCGCGTTCCTTTCGGAATATCAAGAAAATCATATAGATTTTCTGCGTGTGTTTCGGTTCAGTGTTCTTTAGGTGCAGTGCTCACCTAAGTGTCCCCTGGATGTAGTTCTCGGCCTTGACGGATAAGCTGAACCATCTCCGGTGAGTATTATCTCAATGTAATAATTGGTGAAGGGATTCCGACTTTACAGCTCTGATTCTTTCTGCTACGTTTTCGATCGATTGCTCTCTTATTACAGGACTATTTATCTGACGCTTACTCCGATCATGTCTACCTCAATCTCAGCAGCCTGGACGGTCTTGTATTTCCGTGACCGTCCATTCCCGTTCGTGCATCCAGTTGCGTTTGCTGATTTTATGCAACCCCCAAGATCATACGGTTGCATTTCTTGATTTTACGCGTCCCCAAAAATAAAGAGGATCCGTTAAGCTATCGTCTCTTCTGATAGGTTCCGTTAGAGCTCTGGTTTTGCGGGAGTTGAGACTGCTCCACGTCAACTCCCAGGTTATAGCGGCACGATGGTTCCGAAAAGAATTGACTGACGCTCGCCTGGCATGCGGATTCATGGTCGAATGTGATTTAAGTTAGTTCTCGGATTTATGAAAAAAATAAGTTACAAGATTTTGCAATGGTGTGAAAGTATCGATCAGTTTTTAATTATATCAATTAGATTTTTTTTTTTTGTAAAACAATAGAAAGTTTTACAATATCAGGTAAATTTTACTGCGAAACGAGTAAAAACTGCATTTAACAATATTTACTGTGAGCACTGTAAAATTCACTTGCCACTCAAAATATAATGTGTTATAAGCAGTAAGTAATAAAATGGTGAATTTCATAGGAAAAATTAACGAAAACGTGTATGATATATAACAAGTCACAGTCTTAATTTCCAACAATCAAAGAATTGGTGGATATGGCCTCAAAATTTGTCTGTAAATACAGTATAAAAATTTGTAAAACGACTAAAAATTTTTTTATGGACGTATCCAACATCTATTGAGAAGAATTTCATTATTTCTCAAAATCACCCCCACTGGGAGATAAGATTTACTCAACGGATCCCAATGACGTCCAAATGACCTCAGGAAATGTTTCAGTACGCAATAAGAAAGGGGTTTTAGCCCTCAGTAAAATTCGAGGCATAGCGAAAGAGAGAGAAAGCTATATTGTACCTAATGTATCCATCGGAAGGAATGGAGTCAATAGACGTGTACGACAGGGGACTGAATTAGGCCAGCATTGTGTTTTTGTTTGAATCTTGCCGCGAGGTTTGGGTTGTAGCTATTGTCAACCCACGTCTCCAGTAATGGATATAGGTTGTATCCGAAGAAGAGGTGGTTGGGAAACGGTCGCCATTCTGGCTGCAGCCTCGAATCCGCGGACGTGGTAATGGAGTGTCGTCAAACAGGCGAAATCTGCTGGCGTGACATTGCTAAATTGCTGATTCGAGGTGGGACCGTCCTGGAAACTCTTTTCCGTAAAGCTTTATAACCTGGCATGACACACGTTACTCATGACTTTTTCTCGCTTCTTGTCGAACAGTCGTGGCGCCATGCGGCAGCCGCTCTGACCTTTTCTTTATGCGGATAGCGGGGAAAAATTATGGCAGTGGGAGCACGGCTGGAGACAGCGTGCATATCTGCGAGTGGATATTAATACCACGTTGGATATTATTTTCCGGTAATGGACACTTGCAATTTCTTTATTCACGCTCCTCGACCGGTTTTCGTTCAATTAATTGCCTACAGGTCTCTTTAAGAAATACTAATGTGACGTGCATGCTAATAACCCTCGTGTCTTTTTCTATGGTGATATACAGCGGAACGTATTTGACAACGGTACACTTTGCCTGCAACACGGTCGCCGATTAATCTGGATTTTCTTTTTTGCAAACTTCGCAACCCCGTGTGGCTTATCATATAGAAATTATTACTTTTTATCCGGTTGCTGCTATTCTTTTAACTATTACTCGTGTACCTTGGTTATGAGACGCTCTTAATCATTGGGTGTTCTCGAATATTAACTAACATGCAACGCAATTACGATCAGTCACGATGCGTAGACGGTCTGCTTAAACTTTTTTTTTTCGTCAATCAATTGAAATAACTAACATAACTAACTACGTCGTGAAGCTCATTAAGTAACTAATGTTTTAACTAGTCAATTACTATTTAATATTAATGCCGTTTATATTGTTCGCTGTTATTTTTAAAAGCTTGCTAACATTTCTTTTCGTTTTTTAGCAATCTCATACCATGCCTTAATCAATGAGAAATTTATTTGTTTACATTCGAGTCATTTGTCTATATCGATGAAATATTTGATTAAAATATTAATTAGTTCGATAATTCTATTTTCAACTTGTTACATCCTCGAGTTTGTATTTTTAAGTAATCATATATTTTCAATTATTCAAAGATATTTGCAAAGTTTCGAATCTTGTAATTTTTTTGCATAAAAATCAGCAGGAGTAATCGAACGAACCATCATCTCTTTACATAAAGCCATTCGGTCAAAGCTCGTTGCGTCATGTAACTGTAAAATGTCTCAATTCGATAGAAACGATTTCCAATTCCTGGAAATGTATCTCATTTGAAAGCCATGAATAATTTATTCAACTCACTATTTCCCATTGATTGCTCCATCTGTCTCGACTAAACGGTGGAAACGCAGCCCTTGCTCTCTGCGCTTCAACGCTAGAAACACGTTGATACGCACGTGCACATATACGCGGTACCATGCTAGAACAGAGAAGTGCCCACACATCGATCGCGGTTTAAGGGTACGTACCAAACTACCTATGCCGAAACTCTCCGAAAATAAATTCGCCTTGGAGTAGAGCCGCGACATTTTTCAGTGAGCCGCACACGGTTCTTCCCGGCTGGCTTGACTTTCGATAAAAGTAGGTGGCGTCCTGGAATAAGGTAGATGGGATTAGGTAATTTACTTCCGAATTAAAGTATCCCGCCTGGTTAAACCCTGCCATTGCTCTCACCGTTCGGCGGATAACAGCAGGAAAAGCATTTGGAAATTGCAAGGAGCAGTTTTAGTGGCCTCGCTGAAGCTAGAAAATAAAATGCCGTAGAGTACTGTATGGAAGACCAGAGGAGCATAGATCGTTTGAATTTGCGCGCCATTTACAACCACCAACCTCTCTGTCGTATCACCCTCCTCATTTAGTTCTCCGGACCCGCTCTCATCCTACTACCACTACCAACTACTACTATCCCCGTGGCAGTCGCTACCCCTGACTGCCGCGATTGGAAAAACGCCTCTGTGGGAAATGGGAAAATTAAATTGTTTACCGAACTTTAACCCCCGGGGTCGTAGAAGTCGGGAGGACATATCGACGCGACCGGCTCGCGCCGCGGGAACGCACGTGGAGCGTGAGTCAATAATTGATTTGCGAACTCGATTATCTATCTTCGATTTTGGGGAATGTCACGTGGAGGGTGTCAGACTGCGTACGTCTTTTTTTTTTCGGAAATTACTTTCATCTCGATTGAACGTCAAGTCGGTGGAATTGGTTAACAGACTTCGATGGTTGTGCACTGAACCAATAGTCTTTTTTAATTGACTGTCTTGCCCTGGAAAATAAATATTTACCTACTCTTACCCAGTAGCTATGGTACACACTTTTGTTTTTCTTCTACTTATACAGTCGCCTGAAACTGTGAAATTAGACATTACTTTTTTAATACGTTTTTTTAATTAGTATTTTTTGTATTATCGATGATAAATATAATGCTCAGAATTTAAGCAAATATTTAATACCTACCTATATGAATCCGACTGACTTTAAAGGTAGTTCATGAGATTTAACGCAAAACTGCCAACGAGATTCTAGTTAAATATGTCAGGGATGATTAATTACTCCATGGCTTAGAGTCATTTCTGTGGAACGACGAGGTGCGATGCCTACCGAGCTGAACGAGTTCGTAGTTGAGAAAGGAATACAGATGGAAAACTTTAAATGAAGCACCGTTCAGACAGCGTCAAGCTGGTGAATGCAATTTGAATATGTAAGAGGTCTCATGACTTCAAAGGGTCAATAGGCTATTTTTTTTTCTCTAATCGTAAAAGATTTAAATTGTAAGTTAAGGCTTTCAGGACTATAATATATCTTGCGAAAGCTTCCCTTGAAATAAAATTTTCAAGAAAGAAAGTTTAACATCTCGAATATATTCTCTTAAAAGAATAAGGTTTTCTACGTTTTTTTTTTCTTCCAAACCATGTAATACACGTAAACAATCATTTTAAAAGATTTTTTTGTATTTCTGAAATGTTCCAATGATCCTGTCATCCCACCAGCATGACATAATTTAAATTTTTCATCCACGATATTTGATTATGCGTTTAGAATGGAATATTTGATGGCAATTCCATGCGAATGTCGATTCTCATTTGAACTTAATACTTTACGTCATTGCATCTTAGTACCTATTCGTATCATTCTCTGACATCAATCTTAAACAAGAATCTTAAAATCCTATTTTGGTCTTGGCGAATGCCTCATGGAAATTAAATGATTCCTTCCCCAAGGATCGTCTTTAACGAAATATCTTTCAGACAGAACTTTAGTCAAAGTATAAAATCATGTTGGTATTAATGCAGAGTGATATGTTCAGGGTGTGTCCACGTAGTCTCGAGGGTAGTAACAGTATAACGATAGCATCGCAAATATTCGCGCCTGTTATTGACAGAATTGAAAATTCCTTGTCCACCCTCTGAATATCTGTCAATATCTGTTTCCGAATTGTGATAATTTTGACGTTATCAAGTAGAAGGGGATGACGGAAAAAAAATCCTGAGATTTATTCCCATGAGTATATAACATATTTTGGAGCTAATATATAGTATATATATTATATATATATAGTATATTAATATATGGATGCGATAACGTTAAAAAGCTGATAAATAACTTCCTTTCCTATGCATACATTTTACATGGCTACCCCTTTTCTGCAATGGCGTATTATACCATCCCTTTATCCGTAGGCCTCTAGCCTGGCTGTGCAGTAATGCGCGAAGCTATGTATTATTGAAGGAATATTCACATATCGTGAGGGATGGCTGGCAGGTTATCATTCGCGTACCATACGTGTCCTTTCATTTGATACGACCCGGGTATTGCAATTGCGCGAAACATTTTCTATTTTTTTTTCAGCTGGATTATCTACTTTGAAATATTCGTGTATTCTGGTAATTTTCATCGAAAATGCAACTACTCTATGGATCTCCAATCATATGTGAATATAGTTATACATAGATGTACGTGCATGCGGCTAACTGTGTATTACGTATCCGAGATGGCTGGGATTTATGGGAAATTAGTTTCGCTAATTAGTCCGATCAAACGATTAATACTGCAAATAATGGTTGATTGGATATTTTTATTCCTAAAATTCAATCCCATGTCCATATTTATTTATAGTCGAAACTGGCGAAACGTGCTTTGTAGAATTCTGAGTATCGCAATAATATATTATATTAAAAATGACGAAAATTTTCATGAAGCATTTTAATCTTTTTTAATTTTTGGCTTCCTTATAGATGAATCTTCATCTACTACCGATGATTCAGAGGAAGCAAATTGAAAAACTTGAATACATGTATAATTAGATCCGTTTTGCCAATCTCCGCCAAATTTGATGCATTTCACGGCTAAATGATGTTTTATACTTTTGGAAAATTGGAGCTCAATCGATCAAAGTTGACGGGGGTTATAATGATGAATTTAATTTTTCAAAAAATTCAAAATATCATAAAATCAAAACTCCTCGATGGATTCGGCCCAAATACAATACCTTGGATTGAGCTGGGCAACCAACCTTGGATACAAATCTCTTTGTCAAGAACTATTTAGACGATTATCACAAAATTTGAGATCCCTAGAGTGATAACGTCTTTTTTTTTGAGGAATTTGAAAACGGCATAAAATCCGAGCCGCAGCTTGAATCATGACGAAAATTATAGTCAATGAAGGTTGTATAGAGCTGCACATGCCTGCAAAATTTGGGGGCTGTAGCTAAAACAGTTCTCGAGTTATACATGTTTGAATTTTGGGAGGCCATTACACACACACACACACACACACACACGCGCGCGCGCGCGCGCGCGCGCACATATATTTTCGGCCGGATATTTATTTTTCACGCCGGATATTTTCTCCAAACGTATTTTCTCGACGTTTTGGCACATTCTGAACATGGTGGCATGAAAATCTCACCAGGAAAATTTTTCACCGTCACATAGCTTCCTGTATGAGGAAGCAAAAACGGCTGGAATCGAGATACCTATAGACAAAAATATAGTGCTAGTTCTAAATGTTCAAACAATAGCTTATCACAAATTTTAGATATTTATAACAAAAGCTATACGTCTAAATGATGAATCAAAGTTAAAGTAATTATGAATTTCGAAAATTATCCAGATCGTAGATACGTACTGAGAGAAAAATAATAATTGGTTATTACGACAAAGTTTGAATGAAAAAAATAACATTTATCCAGCTCCTCCCATTGTCCATTAACTTTTGTTGTTTACATAAAATTCCCCAAACTGATGAGGAAGCATCTGAATATATCTGCCGTTCCAATATTCAATATTCCCCATGTTAGATCCTTATTCATTGCCCCACTAATATTCATGCGTGTCTCGTAATTTTTCTTTCTTTTTTCAACCAAATGTACAGGTGTACATTGTGCCCTTTGCAACTTTTCAATGATCTTATTTATAAGCGTCCTTAGTGTATCTATTTTCTTTTGAGAAAGCTCGATAATCATATAAACGAATCGAAGATTTGTAAATTCAAAAAATATACGCCACCTAACTAGAATTTCACGATTCTTCTTTTAGTTGAGGCAGTGTTCTACTGTGGAAACTGACTTTCAAGATGCTTTTTTTAAAATTAAATTTATAAAAATAGTCAAACCTACAGTGTTAGTGTTTTACAAATATATTTATTCACATTTGAAGTAACATCTGAAAGTTTGTTTAAAGCATTTTATTGTAAATTGTACAAGGTAGAGATGAACGTTCATGTCGCCATGATAAATAAAAATAATTAAAAAAGTATTTTCTCTGTAAACCTGGTTATCGGTTAACCCTCTAATAAATAATATGAAGTAAATTGATAAAATGGAAAGAATATGGCCTTGGAAAAGAAAATTGTTTTTTACCAAAAAAATTTCACATCTTGTGGCCCGGGAAAATAGTAATTTTTAATAATGAAAAAGTTTGAGGGCCGAACGGTAGCCTGTATGTATTCTATACGTGAACAAAATTCCAAATCAATCGATTCAGTAGTTTGTGAAAAAAATACCCACCCGCTTTCAAAAGTGTTGCCGTTTAATGTTTTTCATGCAGTTACAGGGTGGATAATGACTGATTTGAATTACTTACCTTTAGTCGGCTATACAGGATACCTTCTTTAGCTTTCAAGAAGTCACGTTGAGCAGCCCTTTCTTACCTCCTGGCAGTCTTCGCCTCTTTAAACTCGTAAGACGTCCTCTCTTCAGAACGCTTGAGGCGCTTCAGGTGCTCGTTGTCTCCGATATATGCGTAAATTTTAACGTTCTGTCCGATTTTTTGTCCCATCATATCCATAATTAACAGAATTTTGTGAAATCCCTCATTAAAAATATAAGCAGCCAAGAAAATCGCTACATCCAGTTTTTCTGTCACAGCTCAAATGTTTCAGATCGAATGTCCAGATTACTGAATTTAAGCGTTTATTATTGTTTCGGATGAAATATCCAAGGCATCGCTCCAATAAATAAGTAGGTACGTCTTCATCTGGCTAGATAAGGAAAACTGTCCGGCGCGCGACCAATCATTCCGACGTACTGTATTGGGTCACGTCCGCTAAACATTCATAGCTCGGTCTATTTAACGAAATTCACTTAAAAATTTTAAGGACAAATAATTTTCAAGCTCCCAAAATACAAGAATATAGAAAAAAATTAATTTTCCTGACCGGCCACAGTGGAATACTGTCTTAATTAAGAGAAGTCTTCTTTGAGAAGCAACGATCTAGTCTACGCGAGGCTTCTGTTATGATCTTTAAAAAAAGAAGACAATCATCTAGATTTAATAACCAAAGGAAACCCAAACGTTTTAGTTGAAAAATTACAGGCTTCCAAATTTTTGTAAAAATTTAAGGCGCTGAACACAGCCCAAATGGAAAGCAATAAAATTCAGGTAGTTCCTCGTCAAATTCGAATCTTAAAAACTTTCTAGTTACCTCACCAACTGATCCAAGGTAGTGTGCATCTTAAAGGTCTAAGGTTATTGCCGTAAATCAATTCGGATTCAATATTTTGACTGCAGTTCTATAATCTTCTAACTTAAAATGTTCAGTTTGCACAAACTTATTTAACATTTTTAGGGTTATAATTAATTAATTCGAACCATAAGGTTTGGGAACGAAAAAAATATTAATGAAACATCGATTAGAAAAAAAGTACCAGAGAAAGGTTCGTACTTCGACTACTGACTGATTAAGAGAGCTGTGAATAAACTTCTGGATCAAAATGAATCTCATTAAAAGTAGCCGATATCGTAAATCTTTCTGGATTGCCGTCCTCATACGTATTATATCCAAACTGTTTTTGCATTTCTTAAATTTCGAGGAGCTTCTAATTCCGACTACAGCATGTAAATGCAGACGGCGGAAAGTAATAACTGAATCTTTTTCATAGAAAAATGATATTTTTTTTCAGTTCTTCTCGTAAATAACTCTAATATACATATACGTAATTTAACTTAGTTTTACTATTAATAATTTTTATAAATATGAATAAGAAAATTTTTAACTAAAAGTGAAAAATAGTTAAGAGATTCCCATCTTCAACAAAAAGCATTAGGTGTGTCTTAATAGGCGAAAAGAAGGGAACCGAGTCTTAATTAAAAAAAATATTTGAACAGAATATTAAAAACGTACGTGGTTATTTAGGAGGATTGGAGCATTGAAGATCGTTCTATCGACGGAGTCAAGTGACCGGATTAACCCTTCGGCTGTATACTTTTCTTTTAGGTATGCGGAATGTACTCTGGGATTCAGTGGTTCCCATGTGTCTTTTTCGAACTATTTCCGCCTCGATCATGAAATGTGGAAGAATTGGAAATATTTGAAAACTGTAGACTAAAACCAAAAAGTTTACGCAATTTCAAAAGATTTCACAGCTTTAAAAGAAATTTAGCACTGCTTAGAAACCACTTATTATTAATTATATTTCGACTTAACGCAAGATAAAAAGTCAGTGAGTTTTTGAAAACTTAAGGACCAGGCTTCAATAAGAAATTAAACCAGCCAGATCGACCGTGAAAAGGTGAATTATTCAAACGGATGAAAATGATGAAATTTTCAAAGGCATTTCGAAAAGAAAATATTACAGAGTATCAATGTCATAATACAAAGAAGAAACAAGAACGATAAAAATTTTAACTTAGTTCGACCCGGAGCAGATTAGACACATCTTTCCCTGATGCTCGTCGCAAATTGCGTGAGAACCTGCATGGGTAAATGGCTCCGGTCAACATCGATTTTGACACCAAGGCTAAGATTGATAAGCAGATCCCTATGGCACCGTTTAATCTCAGTAATACGGATATCCACTTTGACTACTCCCCAGATAATAATTTGAGAGATAACTATGCCGGTAACGGACAAGGTTTCGAAATAACTCCAAAACAGCCGCCCTGTAAGATACCATCTAAGGAACCACGCTCTTCTATGTCTAAACTAAACCAAGAGGTAATTATAATCGCGATATCGACGTACGTTACATTGGCGAGAAGAAGGGTGGGCCCTAACGAAAATCGAAGCCCTATTACGTAAGAGTATAATTAGATCGACTGTAAACTTAACAGATTTAAAAAAAAGGACTGATTTTGAACACGACCTAACGGAATGTAATATGTGTATCTTCTTTTACGAGCTGATCGGTAAATATAACGCTTTCCAAAAAACGAAGACCGATCGAAGGGCCTGAGTACAGAAAACTCTATCACAGAGCGTACATACCAGCCAGCCAGTATTCAAATGGTAAATCTAATCTGATAATTTGCTGCAACCTCAGAGACTCGCGAGCATACTCCCTTCAGTAAATGTTACAACTAGCCTGTTTAACAGCCTTGATGGCAATACTAGGAAAGCTGAGCTTGAAAAATAAAGCAAGCGTGGAAATGATTCAGAGGAATATTGAGAAAAGGGGGAAGGGGGAAATGGCTACACTACAGGGATATCAAAAAGTAGATTAGCGAAGAGATAGCTAGCAACGCATGAGAGCAAGCAAGCTCTATTAAGGAAGTGAAGAAGAACTCACTGCAAAGTTTATAACAATGGAAAACAAGATCAAAGAACTGAATCTAAAGGCTGAACTGGATAATCTCACGGCCAGGGTCGCAAATTTGGAAGCTGGTAAAGTTAATAGTCATAATCCAACTGATGAACTCGAAGATCTGAAGAAGAAAGCATACGAGCAAGAAAGAGAACTCAAAAAAAGAATGATATCGTAATTAACCCTGGAATGTTATGTCTTTATTTTTTTTATACAATTAGTATTTTATGTGCCTCTTTTTACAAAATTTACTGTTATCTGTTTCGAGACTTTATGCATTATCGGGTACTAAAATACTTAAAATTCTTAAACATAAGAAAGATCAAAATTATTTTTTGTCGGTTGTCACCTTGCGCTTAACGCACAAAAAAATAATTTTAACTTTCTGCATTTAGGACATTTACATTTGTTTCTATAGGTACCAAAAGTATTGACGTAGAAAATTTTATCGTTGCCAATATCTTCTGGAGACATAATCTGTCTCCCAGCTCTGGCTATTTTAGATATGTTACTTTTAGATCTGCTTGAGCTTGACCGTTCTTTTTTATTTTCCTGGTAGCTTTGATATCTGCATAAAGAATCAGCTAACTCCGTTTTGAAGTCGGCCGACTTCAAAATATTTTTCGAGATTTCACCTTGCTTATTGTCAACTTTTTCATACAGAACCCAAGCGTTTATTGCAGTCATATCTAACAGGTGATAGAACATCCTCATGGTCCATTTGCAAGATTTGATAAGAATGCAATAGCGACCTGTGAAACTACCCATAAGATCGACACCGCCCATGTGAGCGTTATATTCTTTGACGACTTGGACATGGCAGATGAATATTTTCTTCTGTTTCCTATCGTATCTGTCTATTGAAACCACTGGCTTCGAACCCACATACGTCGAAAGTAATAACATTTGTTTGTTGTCCGTCGAACTTGCTGCTGAAAAATGTATGCCTTCGTGAGTGGCCACATTTTCGTCGTAGATTCCCCTTGGTATAGCTGCCTTCGTCAGGTCCTTTTTTCTCAAGTAGCTTGTTAGTTTCACTTAATCTATTTCTTAGACCAGTTTCAAGGTAGTATGTTCCCTCGTCGTTTACGACAGAGCTACAAGGGGAATGTTTGTATAAAAATTATCAAAATATATCACATGATTGACCATTCTTGGGACTGATCACATCAGACGAACCAGTGTATTGGATATAACTCCCAAATCCGGCTCAGTATTCGGCCCTGACGGCGCCTTGGAAGACAGACGGCTTTGGTTTTCATCCGTAAATATTTCTAGAGCAGCGAGGTACTTCGGCAGAACCGTCTGGTACGCGTCAATCAATTTTCAGAAAACTTGAAAATTCTGCAAATCCTAGCTGACTAGACCAGTGCCCTTCTCGTGCATTGCAGGAACGGAAAACCGAAGACCTTTGTCCAACATGTCCTCATTTCAAGAAAGAGTCTATAGCACGCAGAGGACTGCCCTCTCCCCTGTATTTATGAATTTCACCCACGAGGCTCTTTTAAAAATTGATCTAGATTTAGTTACACTTCAGCTTCCACCAAAGACAGATCAGTGTGCAAACAATAAATAAAAATGAATACATCACCACAATCCGATTCTTATTTCAAATCGGTTTTCATCATCATTAAATCTAAATCAGTTGGCGGAGTTCACGTATCCCTTCCGATGCATTTTGCACTTAGTTGGCAGTCTTTCAGGATATTGTCAGCCTGAATAAATCTCAAGTTTACACACGAATCCTATAAGACAACATAAGACGGATAGTTTGAACCCCCCCCCACCCCCCCCACTTTTGGAGCTTATTCGATAAGCATTGCTTCATAAAGTTAGAGATCTTCGTCGTGCACATTTGTTCATGCATTGATAAGCGATGGTCGAAAGGAATATTCATAAAGCGTCTATTCAGGTAGTCTTGATCTTATTTTATGTAATCTATCGTGCTGAGGGTGATCAGTTAGGAGATGTTTCTTATTGTCATTAAGATGAAATGTTTTCCTTATTTTTTTAAATCCATTCACCGGCATAGGACCTGCGATCGGTCTAAATCTTACTTTATTCTACCAGTACGATTTTACGCTAGGATAATGGTACACGGAAATGTAGATTAAAAACCCGAGAAACTTTCGTACCTCGAAGAATAACTTGCTAATAGAAATATTCGAAGGCATTTATTGTACGAAACGAGGGAAACGCTCGATAAGTACGATACTTATAAAGGTTAAGCATTATTGGATTTTATATCCGAAAGTCCCTTTTTATTAATTAATGGTAAAACAACAAGCGATCGCGCAGCAGAGATTACATTACAAATAAAAATGTTTTGAGCATCGTAGATTTCGTATCGGTTCTATCCATTAAACCGATGGTTGCACAAAAGTTACTGCTGATGTTGCATGCTTGAGAATTACCGCAGTCTAAATGGTCTGACTGGTGATTCCCAGAAAATAAAAATTGTTTTTTTTTCAGGTCTTGAGGTAAACTTGATACGGACTTTTAAAACTTTCCTTAGAATGGTACAAAATGTAGGTGATAAATAACTGTATATATTTCTGAGTAACGATATCTTCCTTTGGTCTAGGATTAGTTGCTGGTGAAAAGGCGGTAGCGAAAACTTGAGTAGTCTAGTTCTCTGCCCTGGCAATTGTCTCTGTAGCTACAGCTAATTCTTGGGATGGGGTACTTAAGCAATACGATATTGTTGTAAAGTTCACCCCACACTGCACTAATTTCGGGACTAAGGAATGAAAGTTGTCTTTTCAAGATTTGGTTTAGACGTTTTGATCAACTAACTAGTCTTGAACATACTAAAGACAAGTACAACTAGGTCTGTCAGATAAAAAGCGTGTTGGGGTATAACTTTTATGAAGAACTTATGAAAATTCTAAATGGCGAATCGCTGTTGCGGAAACAGCCCGAGATTCTTGAGAACTTTGCATTCCGTCTCAAGCATAGAGATTTTCAAAATCACTATCGATCCGAGTCTTGCCAACTTACGTTGGCACCCTGAGCACCCAACGACAATATTTCAATCTGCGAAGAGGACTGTTAGAATTCATCAGAGATAAAGTGCAAGTGTGATGAGCCTATCGTTGATCTAATCTTTTCATTATTGGAAGTGATCTGTACCGAACTCGTCTAATGTAAGACTGCACTTTATGCAACCTCAACGATCCTGAATCTATATAGAATATATTAGTTCACGGTCCAATGTATGCAAGCAAGGCCACATGAAAATTTGACATTTATCTTAGCTCTAAACGATTTCCTCAGCCTGGAAGCACTATATTTCTTTATGCTCAACTGTTTAAGTGTAAAACGTGGTGATGTGACTAGATACCTTTCGCGAAATTTTGTTACTCATTTCGTTCCTGCAGTTCCTTAAATAATTATAAAACTTTATATGAAATTGCTTGTTAAATAAATGGTCGTCGATGGATTATGAAGGTAATTTTTGGTGTTAACAGATTATTGAAGTGCAGAACCAGTTGGGGGAAACACCGTTGTTTTGTGCTATCAGCAGCCGCAATAGTGAATGTGTTATAGAACTGCTCAATTTTGGATGTAATTTAAAGCACAAAATGCCAGGAAATATAACAGTGTTTCATAGAGCCGCAGAGTATGGGTTAAATGAAATATTGACTATATTATTGCAAAAGGATAGTAATATTACGACGAGCCTGATAAACGTGAAGGATGAACTAAAGATGTCCGGCATGACGCCAATGCATATGGCTGCTCAGGTCGGTATCTATGCGTATTAATAATAAAATAGCTAATACCGATTGCGTAGCTACATATCTTGTAAAGAGTATACATATGTAATAAAGAAACTTTACATCTGGTATTTCAGAATGATTGAACACCTATCGAAACAAATGATTGAATCTTTGGAGAATTTTGAGATTTTCATTTTTCATTTTTATTTTATAATTTGAAGATGTTTGTTTTTATTTCTTTTTTAAATTATCATTTAACTTCAATTTTTATCTCAAATGCAATGCATAATCTTTTACTGAGGGATTGTATTTTCTTTATGGTTAAAAACTTTTGAAAGAATATTATTCAATTTGTTTACGATCCACGTGACATCGACATCGTATATAAATTTCTAGGAATATGGACTGGTATGGTATGATATGGCTTATTTAAATTGTAGTTTTTTTTATGAAACACTTTTAAAATCTATTAATTTATACTATGAAAAGTTCGATTAAGATTATTTTAACATAAAAATGTATTTATACGAAATGAAAGCCTTTCAGCAACATTTTATTGGCTATGGAGTACTGTCTTGCATAAATAAAATAAATTCACAGTATAATCTATCTTTAATGTATGGATTTTATCATGTCATCATAACCCATACTTTCTGAGACAAGCATTCGAGCGTTGCCCCATACTTGTCTTTCCATATTTTTCCCATATTTTTTTTCTCCGTGGCACCGAGTCCCACTTTGCAGCAAAGTATACGTATACGTGAATAACAAATCCAATAAGAATTATATTCAGAACGGTAATGTTTACTATCTTCTAAATAATCTATACTACTTCACTCTGTTCGTCGCTCATTTTCTATGTTCCCTAGAACTTGCTACTACCCAGACTAGTAATCATTAATATTTTCTGTTATCTATGTCGGTCGTTTCTGGATTACTTGATTATTGTTTTATCTTCTCTTAGTTCTTAGTTATTGTAGCTGTTAATAAAACAAAGTTTTAATATACTCAATTCAGACTATCAGAAATGCGCATCAATGGATGTCGTAATCAAATTGAACTACGTATCTGAAACGATAATCATCGCATACACATCATAATGACACTCTTTATAGTCTGGATGAATATTAAATTTAATGATTATTAATTTCTATGATTATACGATAGGTGGGAAATGCAGAATGCGTACAGACGCTAATACAATCAGGAGCAGATGCAACTGCAAGAACGACAATGGAGCCGCATTACCATTCAACTGCATTGCATCTTGCAGCCACATTGAATCATTTTGACGTGGTGGAAGTTCTTCTTAAACACGATGTGAATCTAATTGATCTTCACGATCTTCACGAATGGATGCCGCTGCATGTAGCATGCTACCATTGCAGTAGAGAGTGCATCAGGTTACTCGTTAATGCAGGTTCTGATCTTTCGGCTGCAGCTTTGGATCAGGAACGGCGTAGACGTACAGCCATTGATTTTCTAGTTTACAATGTTCCGAGGCCTGTGGAATTTTTAGAGAGTATTTTCGATTCTGCCATCAACATTAATGAATACACCATCAACGAGCAGAATTGTTTAGTAACCGTCGATTATCAAGTAAGTTTTTGCCTGCCACCATGTACAGGTTGAAGTATGTACCCATTATCTCAAAAAAAAGAGGATGCGCGTGGATGAGCCTTCATTAAGGTGTTTCGATAATGATAATCGTCGTAGTAATAGAGAATAAGGGCTAAACAGGCAGTAAAAAAATGCCAAGATTTTGGTTCAAATATAAATGAATCAATCATTTTAATCTCATGAGAAACTTTTTGGTTTAGATAGTTTCCTTAAAATTATATTTGCTAAGAACTTTAGCTACTCCCGTGTCTAAGCATAATACATCTTAATACTTACGGCAGGGCTCATACCACTTAAAAGTAGAAAGATTTTTTATTTCATTTGCTTTTAGGCATGATCTCTTTGGACATCGGAGAGTGATTTATATGGCTATCTTCTCAAAAGATAGTCTGAGAAAAAAATTTGGATCGAGACGACAAAACAGTTTGATTGAGCCTATTGATGCGAATTTTCTTGTTATGCATATGTTTTGTAACGTATTTCTGTAATCTTGCGAACCCGACACTGATAGCTAAACAAAATCCGAGAGCGAACTATCTTCGAGAACCAACCTACGTTACCTTCGGCCGTCCACCCGTCGTTC
>JARQTI010000415.1:681911-696091 GCA_030142655.1 Trachelus tabidus | reverse complement strand
TAAGAGCTTCCGGACAAAACGAAGGTCATTTTCGTGATCAGTGGTGCCTCCCGAACACCGCCATACCCCGTTGGTCATGTAATTTCGGAACACCCTGTATAGATCTAATGTTGAGATATCAACTGAATAAGGAAGTCCTATTGAGACAGAGGGTCTGAGCATAAGGGATCTTTGAAGTGTGATGGATCGCGACCTTTTGAATCCGTAAAAGAGATGGAGGACGACCCTTGTCCTAAAGTCCACATTCTGCAAGTAAAGCACAATACATGAATATCTACGACTATCATTCCAAATTTCGAGTACCATTCGTCACCTAAAATCCATCTTTGCTGCTTTCTATGAATTTCATACGTGTGCATTATTATGATCATAACATGCACTTTATATTATGTATAATAAATCTTGTACCAAGGTAATAGGATTCACAAATATATCTTTAAGAAATGGAAAAACTTTTATCAACGAATAGTTCAACATAGCCCCATACGTCATACCTGATCCAGATAGGCATGTAAACCTTACTTATGGTATGTACAGAGATTTATCTGTGGTATGTTCTTCAGGTTGTTTTTTCAAGTTAATGTAAATTGAAAAGATTTTTACGTTCCTGAACGTCATACTCTCCGACTACCGGACAATGGAATCTCACGGAGCTCGTTCACGTCTCTCCTCGTCTGCAAATATTCTCTACGAGGTGCTCCGATGCCAACCAGGGCGAGTGAGGTATTCACTCTCGCTAGACAAGTTAGCTGCCACCCTTCCTGCTTCCTGTGGCTTTAACCCCCTTCGCTATGCTTCCTGGCGTTGCATGCACGTGTGCCCTTCTGCTTGGAATCCGACTCACGTACTCCCCAATCACAACGAGGGGATCGAACCTGGACTTGGAAACCTGGACCGCGAGACTCCTGTCCAGCTAACCAATACATCTTTCCAGAACCGAACGATTCGTGAAACAACACCGCCTCGAAGGTTCCGCATTTGTCCCAATGGTGCTTTCAGACGACAGATTACTCTCGAGTAGAAGCTAAGACGTGAGAGTCGCACATTTCTGTTCAGAAAGTTTCTTTTCAAAGCATCGATATAGCTACTTCATTGGGAACAATTCATGAAGGTGATGTATGGACGATGAAGTATGATGATGTATGATGTATGTATGACGAAGATGTGTCTACACATATGTCATGTTCTTTATTCCAAAGCTTACTCGCTCCATATGTTACATACGTGCATGAACTAATAATAGGAGTATGTTACTAATTAAATGTCAACGGGTGAATAAATAAATAACTGGATACACAATCGAGTGCTATAACACGTCCTGTCACTCGTACTATACCGTTTCCTTATTATACATGAAAATCTACAAGGATAGTAGTTTTACCACAAATGCAAACGGGATCCTTGAGTCTCTATTATGGTAGGCTGTATGGTAGCACAGAAGTGGCTGTGATGGCTTGTAATTCTAGCCAGGATGCGTTACCTCTGGCCCACAGTGTCTTCATCAATTCCCATCAGGAGGAATATAGAAAAGTGAGCGGTACTGTGGGCAAAACCTGGGACGGGCAAATGTGCAGCTCGTATGTGGACTGTAACGTGATACGCGAGCAAGTCACCGGTCAGTTAATGCCAAGCGTCCCTTGGGATTCTAGTAGCGAAGATACTTGAGAGGCTGGAAAGGTTTCCATTCTAGCGAGGATATATAGTACACGTAGGACAACATAGGTGTCGTAAATGATACCCAAATTGCATTATCTGCATGCCACGTTCAAGAGGGTTATCGTACTCACGTCTAGGACACTAATTTTACAGGATCTCTGGCTGCTTTATTATTCAGAAAACGTTTTCTGGTTCAGTTTACTTAGTCAGCGTCCTTAAAGCAAAACTACGTTTCTACCTTGAGCTAATTATCGAACGTGGATATTTAAACAGGTGATAGAATTAGCTTACCCGCGTGATAATCAGCTAAGCTGAGCAGTAACAGGAGCTGTAAGCTATTATACTCGTTAAAGGAGATCGTAAACAGTATAAAACTCTCTAATTTCTTAGCCTGGCCTATATAACGAACTCTGTAACAAGGCATTGCAATTTTAGGGTTACCTCTACACCATGATTTTCTGTACCAAGGGTATATGAGCTTTTATTGGACTTCTTGGAGAAATAGATGTTTCTTTGTGGTGTGAGAACACCTTTACTTTTATTTGAAAACTAACACTGTTTGCTTTTTAATTTCATAGGTATGTGTGTGTTTATATATATATATATATATATATATATCAGACGTACCTGTTTTGACTATGTCTAGTCATGGGTGTATCAGAGATATATGTATATCGTTCTTAATACCCTTAGTATACGTATAGACAGGGTGTTAATAAAACGGTGGTAAAATCAAATAGAAATAAAGTGCGAGGCATTTTAAAGTTCTTCACTAATTTATATGCATAATGGAAATATGTGTCGACCTTTTGCATAACGTCAATTAAAAAATTGTGCTAATTGCGCGAGACGTATTTATTACTGTAATGGTGGTATTGTATCACAGTCGAAAAAAAGAAGTTGGTAGATACTGATTCTACTTAGCTGGCAGGGATATAAAGCATTTTCCTAGCTGCACAGAGTTAAAGGAGTTTTGGAAGATTAGTTCTTCCCCTCGTACGAAACTCCCGCTTTCTTCTCCCTTTACCTAAGCCTAAGAACTATTTCCCTAAACTAAAAAGTTTTATTGCAAAAGAGAGTCCTGTCTGAATGTCCAAATCCTGTTGTACCTTTATTTCTTTTACTTCTTTTTCAGCCAACTCTTCACCTTTTCCTTACACCATGTATGAACCAATACAACGTGCCTCGCGAGACACAAAGGGAAACTACGCTTTTACTTTCTTAATAAGCACACTGTGCAACTATGAGAAGAAATTATATGCAATTAAATTGGGAAACCACGCATGTATTGATCTTGTTATAAACGAGAGGACTGAAATGAAAAAACACATAATTCGGTTGTGGTCGAGCAACAGAATTTGTTGATCAATTCTGTAATTGAGGTTTAAATAACTATTTAACATTATTTTTTAAGGGATGACAAGGACAAAATATGTAAGTAGATTATTGGGTACAAGCAATTGCTGCTTTCATACTTTCATTAATTTATTGCATGCTTTGTTGAGTAAACATGTCGCAGGCATTATTGAAATTCCATTATAATATTCTTGTATGGAATATCCTGCTTTTAGTTCCTCCTTATTTATATTAGAGACAGGAAGTCGAAGCATCTTAAAGTGGATCAAATATGCATTCCATAGAAGCTTCTTATCGGAATCCTTTTAAAACGGAGTCTCGTAGACTCAGTTTCTTGCTAAGAAAATATTTTAATGAGAGACTATTGAATAACATTTTTAATACAAATTAGTCTATATATACTTACTTTCAGTCGAATTTGCAATATCCTTCCAACTACTGCTTCCTTTCTTCGAATAACGTGAGTTAAATCTCACTATCCGGAAGCAGCTTGCCAAAACGATGACATTTCCTACGGCTCTTTACTATAAAGTGTAATCGTAAACATAAGAATACCATCGGCCAGACAAGTATAAAATCCCTAAAGTACTAGCGGACTTAAGTTTTACGATTTTTTCACTTTCACAGCTCGGAAAAATAATACATAGAAATCTGACTGTTTATAACAGTCCATATAACAATATAAATTTAACAGTAACTCTTAAATCTCGTAAAGACCATAAAACATCGTACACCTTGTTATATTTTGTCTTCAGAGGAAAATTAGACCACTCCAAATCTGCATGCTGCAATCATGAAAGAAAACGCATTCTACTATTTCACATTTTCCCTTTCTTTTTTTATATCCTTCGTCTCCTCTCCTAGTCCTCATCCTGCGAAACGTATGACATTTTACGAAATAAATCGGCGAAACAAGCAGTTCTGACGCAGCGTGTGGTTGGCGCGCAAACACGACATTGTCTACCGTGTCTAGACTCTAGACTCTCTCAGAAGAGACGGAAGAGAGAAAATACGGATAAAGTGACTGAGTAGTTACGCAGCATATAGTGAGAACAGAAGAAAGTAAGATGTGTGTGTGTGTGTGTGTGTGTATATATGTATGAAAAGAGAAAGAGAGAAGGTCTACGATGATCTAGTATTTATGGGAGCACTCAGCGTCCGGTGATATACGGAGCGTAGCACGGTATGTGGTCGCGAACGTGGGGAGACGTTACTCGAGTCAAATGTTATTTTCGCAATCGCCGCCCGATCCCAACGCTGCGAATGGTTGTGCGTTCCCAGTTTCTCGTATAACCTAGGTATAATGTTCTCTAGATGTATATATATTTTTTTTATTCTTTCTCTTCTGCCTCGCAGGGATACGAGAATCGTGACTATCGCGATACGCGCGGAAAGACGCGACACCGCGACGGCTGCGTCCATGCAAAATTGTTCTTTTATTGGCGACGTAGGAGGATACGAGTTCTCTACACCTTTTTTTTCGCTAAAGATACTTAGAGAACGGAGTGTGCGCGACGCAGTTTTATGCTACGCGTTATGTTGGAGCGGACTTTTCTTTATTCGTACTAATGTACAAGTGACTTTTTTTTTTTACAACCCGACTGCCTGCTGTTCTCGTAGTTTTATCGTCGCTACTTTAACGCGACCAAGATTTATGGATTTTCGCACGTTGATATTTTGTTTATGCGTGATCCCCAATCCCGTTGCGAATGGAGCTTTGTTATTTGTCAGCGAGACCTCAACTTTTTTGAATTGTACCTTTAGAATTTTTAATGTACCTTTCATATAGATTCAAATTGCTACATACTACATGTACCATTATTGATGATTTAATAGGAAGTCAAAACTGTTATAAAATGAAATATACATATATGACCGTCATCTATAGTAGTAACAAGTACGTCAGCTTGAATATAAAATGCAATTCATGACATTATAAAAATAATTCATTATATAAATTCGTACTCGATCAAAATTTTCTTCTAAGAATCGATTACTGTCAAAACTTTTTTTAATTTTAATAATGACATTAGTGACATATCTCTAATGATATATGTATCATATAAGTAATAAAACGATACGTTGTAGCAGTATATTTAATAATATTTTATAATTAAAAGAGTATGGATTATTTTTCTATTTAAATAAAATGCTCATTATCATTATTATTATGTGCTTGCCAAAGACTCTGATACGTGTAATTCGCACAAGTACAACTATTAGCGACAGTTCACGTACGCATCGTTTTTACCAACTACTAATTCCCATATCTTCATCACTCTTCTCTGTAGGATGTGCGTGCATAGTCAGGCAGGACATTTCTGGTGCGTAAACATCATGAATTGCGTGTGTACAACGTGATCCCGTGTCACTCGAAGGCTGCCACGGACTTTTATATAGTACAATGCGTCAGGTCATAATTCTCGTCTACGTTGCGTTTAAAATAATATCCTGTTCTTCCTAAATAGTGGCCCGACATCAAATAACGATCACGAGATATGTCTCAAGGGGAAATGACAAAGAGAGGAACGCAAAAAGAAATAAGGATTCACAAAAAGTCATTAGAATCTACAATGACCTACATTTTGAAGTTTCCACTGCGAAAGTCACAGGGGGGGGGGGGGGGGGTCTAAAAATTGTAATTTTTCTTTCCCTTCATTAAACGACAGGAAAATTCGTATGACACCCTAGAATGGACTCTCACCCTTCCCTGGGATAGTTTCATCCCTCCAAGCTACCAAAAGTTCTCGCCATATGGAAATGAAGTATGAATTGTTATAGACGCACAAATTCACTTTCATACCATGGGAACTTGACGCATAAGAAAATCCCCCTTGCAATAGTTGACAGTCATGCTGAGATAATTATTTTTCATTATCCAACGTTGATGCTGTAATCATCAAAAATTTTAAACCACTTCAGACACTCGATAATGACTCGTACGTATTTCTGCGTGTGATTAAAATCTGCTGCTTGTTAAAAGGTAGTGCTATTCGTTAGTGGCTGATTGTTCTTATCGTATAAGGAAACACAGGTGGTACGCGATATACTTAAGGTACGTTTCAAAATTCACTGCCAGTACTACGAGTAGTATCAGTGCGTCCCTGTTTACCTGCATGCGATAGAGTGGGAGAGACAACTATGTTTCCAGTGTCAACAGTGAATTTCGGAACGCGCTTCTAGTTACTTGAAATAAAATGATTTTCATGTTGTCAGATAATCGATGGAAAATCTTTCCTAGAATTCAATCGTACATGGATATCTATACACATATCCATATCTGTAATATGAAATACCGTGAAGATTAAGGGTTAGAGGAAGTCACGCAATAACGGTGATAAACGTTTCGCTCTAGATCGTCATGAGCTTTTCCCATCAAGTATCACGCGATGCAAGAACCATGATATTCTTTTTCAACGGTGTATCGTGATTATTTTTGATTTCTCATTTATGCTTTTTTTGAATAATACTTTTTTTTCTCGGAAATTAATGTGTGGGATATCTTAGTAAAATTTTAATGATTTAAACCGTGTGTTATGCTGCGGAAATATTCGTATAGGGACGTTAAATTATTTTAGAAAGAAATAGAAGCATAAGTGCTCTATGGTTTTTTCTTTCTAATTATCGAAGAATGACCAATTTGCAGGACCCTTTGCTTTGCACTAATTGGGATTTTAGAGCTGCGTTAGCTAAAGTCGGTGAGAAAGAAGTAATTCTCACTTCATCTCGTGCAAGGGTGAATCATGCCAATCAACCCTTATGCTGTCTGAGTCGTAGGTGCTGGATGCTTCGACCCCATAGAGCTCGGACGTCCCACAGAGCGATAACGAATTAACTGCATGTACTGCATCATGTCGAAGGGTACGTATGTGCGTGAGTATGCAATTTACAGATGAGAAAATTATATATCTCTGTGAAGGGGTTAATTTGTAAAAAAAAACTTGTGGCACTTCGCATCCTGGGAGACATATATGGAGGTAACTGTGGTTTGTATAAATATAAATGATATAAAATTAAAAATCATCGAAAATCAAATAGTCACCTCATAAATATTCAACGTCCATATCACGTGCGTAATTTGTACATACGTATTATACATATACGTCACACTAAACAGGCCGATAACTTCGTTGTCAAGTAAAGGTCGGGGGGCTGTTCGCACAAAATTAACGAATTCGGGATGACTCATAATTTTCCATCCCTTGCGATCTGCTCGAGCGAAGCAAAAATCCAAACAAGCGCATCTGTGGTCTCTCTCGATGCCCGCCGGGCTAAATTTTTGCCCGAATGAGTCGCTTAACGTGATCTTCGAATGCTCGAGCTTCATGGAACAGTTCAGGCACGCAAACACTAATGGATTGATTTGAATTCCCGGAAATTTTCTCCCATACAGTGACTATCGCTCTTGCAAAATTCAATTAACTTCCGTTTCACGTATGGTATATCTATTATACGTTTCGGAACCTTCGAGAATTAAGTGAAAAAGCATCACACAACTAGGGGAATCTCAGAAGCCATTGAATGAATTCTTGTAAGTCCACTATATCTTTGTATTTTTCCTTAGTGTATTGTTTAATATTACATGAGGGGATGATCACTCTTCAACTGTAAACTTTCTGGAAAGTTTGTCCGCGTGGGATGCTGCTAATAGCTCCATACGCTGTTATTTCAAGTATAAGGGCCGCGTAAGGTTAAATGGCGTTTTTGGGGTTCAGAAGTTCCCTGGGTGTCTCGGTGCCTTGGACCGGCAATAAAATTATCATTTATTCGTGGGCGGCGAGGGGAAGTCAGGCAACTGCTTGAGGTTTGATGCAAATATGTCGACTGATGCATTATTCAGGAAGGAACTATTAGAGTATGTATCTATTCTGTGCACCCTATATATCGGGTACATGGGCCAACTGCAACTAGGCGAACTAAACTGCCTCAACGGCAGTCACGTGTTTGTATGTACTTTACGTTTTAATATATTCCCTCTGAACATTGCATCTCGCTGAAAGTTCACTATCAGAATGCATCCCTTATCGAAGGTAATTTGTGCAAACTGAAAATATGCATTTGAAATGCAGGACTCCATTGATAAGTATAATATCTTGATAATACGTTATAATTAGGTAGATCAAAGTCGAGATCTGGATATCGAAGATACTAAAGGGATCGATTTATTTGTACATCCTTGAAAATTGACAATTTGTATAGTCGACCATTTGTAATCCTCCTGAATTCGAAGGTCCCCAAGTCCTCTGAGTTACGCATCTTGATTTTGAGGCTTCTTATTGCGTACTAAGAAAGGGTGGCTGTACCTAATGAACGGTTAGGCATTGGCTCCCTAACAAACTACCCTCAACGACCGCCTACCCATCTCCCTTATACCGCCGAGAGAATTCACTGCCTTTGAATATGCAAATAGCGGTCTGTTTAAGACGTAGCAAATAGTCCGGTCGTAGTCAGTGAATCCGTGAAACGTTTCAGCCATAGAAAGTATATCGATCACCAACGATTTCATTGAAATACTTGAAAAGTCACAGAATTTCAAAAGAAAATATATAATTACATCAATTAATGAAGTTCGATTTACTATAATCATCGTCGATCAATACTCACCTCCAAATTGCAGGAAAGTTTCCTGTCAGGATGTCGACCAAGCAGCCAAGCGAAGAAAAAGATTTACAACGTTTCGACCCCTTTGGGGGTCTTTCTCAGGTAAGGATATATATCATTTTAATATTCAATATATTGCAAGTAAAGAAAAGTAGGAAATATATCAATGTGAATCAGTAAATTTGTCCGAATTATTAAAAACTAGTACATAGGTATCGTAAAGTAAAAAAAAAAAAAGAACTGGTCTCTATAAATTCGGTACGAAAATATCGATTGGCAATTAACACCATGTCATCCCAGGGTGAATCCCATTTAAATCCCTCTAAGCTTGGAAGCCTTATCGCTTATAATTCTTGGCGGGCATAGTATCGCGCTGCGGTGTCATAGTAAACTACCGGGTCATTAATATGAAGCGATGCTGCGGCAGTTTTGCATCCCTTAACGACGCCCCACAATAACGGGCGCATAGGAGTTTGGCTAAGAAACGTGAAGGGTCGAAAACGAAGCGGAGATTAAAATTCTAGTTAAAGGGTTGCCGTTGGATAGGGATTAGTTTTCGGGTATATGCAAGATGGTGCTTAATAGCGCCATAACGAAGATGTAGCATAGGTCGTTGCAGGGGACTTAGATGGATCGATCCATTTCCGATTTAGTGAGAGCGACGTATTGCGGAAGTCCTGCTAAATCTTATTCTATCGCGATGATGAAAGGGTTGCGGGTAGCACGTGATAGGACTTGGAAATGACGCTTGTAAATCATTGAGCAAAAAAAAGTATTGCACAGATAACTCGCTATTTATGTGCAGCAATCTTGTTCCATACAATTTTTGTGCACGTAGACCCTCGTTAAATATGAACCATTTCAAATTTTTATTCGATAGATTTTATACCTTAGATTTCAATGAGAATTATTACCAGATAAGCACAATATAACGTGGGTTTTGTATAATTAAAAAGGTCTAGTAGCAATGATAGTAGTAACAATAAAATAATGAGGGATTAACAATTTTTCAGAAAATCATAACATGTTTTAATTAATTTTAAACGTACTTTACAACCTTCTTTCACCATAGTCATTTCTGTCAGACTCATCTATGGCTAATAAAAATTAAAATAACTCCGGACACCGTTTCTAAGAAGAAGGGGTATTGGGTACTTCCAAAGAAAATAACAGTACTGCGACTCGTGTTTATTAATAGAATTACACGTTTTTATACATTGCCCTTGTAGCTCGTAATATTTGTTCACACATGTACACCAGGCGTGGTATTCCTTTTGAATATTGATTTACAACCGAACTTTTGAGAAATCACGTAAAACCGTTTTTGTCTCCTCTGTAAAGAACATCTGTTTTACCAAAGCGTTGACATAACCCAGAACAAAATGTCAATGATGTTCCAAGCACCTTGAGAAAAAAAATATCAGCACCACCGACCGTATCACGCAACACCATACAGCAAGCAGTCACCACCAACACCATACGAACTGATAAAATAATCAGACCGGTACCAAGTCGATCTCATCCTATTACATATTATTATTTATTTTTATGGAAAATAAGTATAAGGCACAAATAGCAGCTCTGAATACTATGGCCCATAGAGTAAATCCCATAAGCACATCTCGAACAAAGGACACAAGTACCCATTCTTAATCAGTCAACCTAACAAGAAGATTATGACATTTTTGCGTCTGTCTTTACCAATGAATTAAGGTCGACCCTTCCTGCATCTCGATTCTCATCTGTCCCTCCTCCCTTCTGACCCCCTCGGTGTCTATCACGGTGGGCATTATCTGTTGGTAATCTGATCAAGTCGCGAGACTCGGGGACCGACAATCGCGTTATGAGACGAGTCGGGCAAGATATAAAGCCCATCAGACACAGCAAAGGACCGCCTTCTCTACGAGTCACCTAAAAGTGAGACATCTTTCGAACGTTACGGACAGGCGACGGACTTTGCTCTATGGAGGACCAGTTGATTCTTCTTTTTTTTTTTTATCATGATGATTGTGACATTTCGAGTATCGTGTCCCATTTACAGGACGCTTTTATGGGATTTACCGTTAGCTGCAGTTTTAGATAAATGGATGTATTGTTAAGTGGCAAGTACTACTGTGATTCACTGACATTTTAATTGGTGTTACTCACTGGTACATACGATCTGGCATCGCGGGATCGTTTCTATAGTAACAACAGAGAGGTTGCATGAGATTTTGAGAGATTTAAAAAACATTGAATTTTTTTACTATTTGAAAGGGGAAAAAAGGGGGATACGGTTATTTTTAAAGGGAAATGGGATTGTGTCAGATGCGATATATCTGTATGAGAAACGGATTGAGATAAGCACTTGAGGGCAATAAGAAAACAAATTAAACGCTTGTTAAGAAAATAAACTCTGAACCACAGATCCGCTTTCGACGAATGCGCACGGGGTAATGCTGTACTAAAAGAGAAACGATAAACAGAGAGCGTGAAATTCTCGATCAAATAATGGATTGTGAATGACTGTAGAATCTTGGAGGTGAAGTGTTTGAACCGCAGAAACGGATGTGAGATATATTATACCCACCACGTTTCCGGCATCTGTTTCATGGTCAGGTCGTATCTTTGAAAATCCGGTATCTATTTTCAATCGAAAATTTCTCGGGACTGCTTTTTGACGAGAAAAAGTCACCGCTTCGGAAACTAATTTATTGGCTGTTGAAGAACATTAAATTTGTTACTGATCGAAGAAGTTATCAATTCCGCGTAACTGCAGATTGTTTTGGCGTACAAAAGATTCTTGAACGATAAAACAAGATGGCGTAAACAATTGACAATGTGCGTTCCCTTAATGTCGGTACCGACTACGCTACAGGATCGGTTAGAAACGAGTCGGGCCACCGAGTGAGTTTTACGAGCGGCTGTTTATTCGATAGGGACGCGTTTCTAACGCTCGCCAGATATGCCCTACGAGCATAGCACGACATAAAACAGACTACGCCAGGAGAACCGTTTATGGCCGAGACCCTTTATTTAACAACCTGTCACCCTTCAAAAATCTATTCGAATTTTTTCGATATTTCAGCTTTCCCTAAAACTCATCCCCCCTTAATTCACACCGATCGTATGGATATATCGAGGCAGGCGCATATATCCACTCAATGTGAACTGAGCTTCGATGCTGCTCGCAGGACAATGGAAATACAGGTTGGGTTTTATTGCTTGGCAAATCGACCACAGATTTGGCGGTACGCTACGAACTTCAATAAATTGTTCTACATATAGGTATTAAACGATCGTCTATCCCTATCTACCGTGCGACACTGTACAACGCGATAGGGGCTTCTGGAAATTCGTTTTCAGAACGGCAATTTTTTGTCTGCACCACAATTCCTAGTAATGGTCCAATAGCGTCAAGTTCCTTCGCTCTGAGTGATACGATCCAGAAAACTTGGTGCTTTTGTGGGTGGAGAAGCTAGAACGAAGAAGTCAGGCAGGCTGAGACGGGCACAGCGAAGCGAAGATGCTGCGCTTAATGCAAGTCCAGGACCGACAGAGGAACCGTGAAAAATGATTACACGGTCATTAATTACCAAATGTGACCGCCCTCCTTAAAATAGTGGTTCTCAATGCTTGTAAATTCTTACAGTTTTTCAAAGCTGAGTGTCTTGATTGCAATTTAAAGTTTACGTTGCGGTAGGAAATTCTCTTATGTTTTCCTGTAGAAGCAAAGCACGTGATGCAATTTCAATGAAGCAAAGCTGAAGGTAATAATATCACGCCATTCGCCAACATAGTTTATATTTCTTTACAGTGACGAAATTTCCGAGACAGTTTGGATTATTTTACTGGAATTGCAGATATTAAATCGGAACGTTAATTTTTATTTATAAATACCGTTATTCATACTGGTATTTATCTGCATACGTCTTTGCGTCGTGGCCTCGGATGTGCAATGATAGCCACCAATTACTTACCATAGGATTTAAAGCGGATTCAAATGCGGTTTGAGAACGCTCTCCGGTGTAAACAGGTTTTTAAGCAAGTGGCTCGATATTCGTTCTACAGCGGTATAGAATAAAAAGAATACTGGCTCACTTGATATCTGGATCATGCGTTTATGATAATATATTTCGGTCAGCTCGTTAATAACCGACTGACTTATTCCGCGTTCAACAATAAGAACATAAATATTACATACATATACATTATGTAGAAGATATTTTTCGTGAATTCTACAGGGTACCCCACATGGAATATTTTTAAGCAACAAATACTCTCTCATTGTATAATTGCACTTTTGTGATAAATGCATAGCAATTTATATTAAAAATATTAAAAATTATCAATTAATCATTATCACATGTGATGTACGTAAGCATTATAGTCCATTATATGACGTAATTTTATTGGCTTTTATTACGCGTTCCATATCGATTCCACATTAATCAAAGAATTTCGAGATATATACAATATGTATAGGTATATCGATGCCATTGTATTGGACCTGTTCTTGTTTTCTTACTTCCTTTTGAGAACCACTGTACAGTCGTCGCTTCGCAAGGAAGAAAGAGGCTTGAGACATCGCAGGCTAGCAGATGAGCAGATTGCTCTCATTATCCCTCAGCATCCTGAACTTCTTTCCGAGACGGCACTCTGTCTTCCCATTATCTACCTTACTCTCTCCTGCAGCCTGCCACTTGCGCGTAATAATGAGAAAACAGAAGGCAGAGTGTCGATGCTGTTTAATTGACATTTTCAACGATAGATTGACACATTACTGCTCCTGTAATGTCATATTTTTTAAGAAGGACAATAGATCCTAAACCTATTGGGAGTCCAACAGTACATACTGGATGTAGAAATGTGACGTAATTAAAATCGGTGTACCGCTTTGAAGTAGTTCTACAAATTTCATCCGTCCTATTTATGGTAAATTTTTTTTCCTTGTGATTTTTCACTCCTCGCTTTACGGAAAATTGATTAGACGGTCTAGCCGGGTACCGGCTGAGATGAGTAAAGTCATAAGAACAATATGGTAATATATCAAGTTTCTGGCATCCTGTCTTCTGCCGGCTGACAGTGCATTGTGCTTTTAAATGAAACGGTAGAATAAATATTACGCTTGATACCGCGCAATCGGTTCCATCGTGACCATCAGCTGCCAACAGGTAGATTCTTAGTATGGGATTCTACGGTGACGGTTATGGGGTTGAGTTGAGTTGGGGTATGTGCGATACGGCACAACGGCTGCGGGAGGTAATGCCAAATCAGAGTACCGCGTGAAACCCCGTCCCATAAATTGTAATTAAATCATAATGCAAACCCACTCTATACCCTCCTCAAACAGTCCACCTACGTCATCCATATGGATCCAACCCCTCCAGGTACCATGGACACGTTAGGTACACACGTCTGGAAAAGTTGAGACAGGTAGGTACAGTCGATGATATGGAAAAACTATTAAATATATATACAGGATGCTTCGTAATTGCCATACACGGTGGTTCAATACAGGTTCAGGGTGGCCCCCTGAGTAAGAATCCGTAATTCGTTTGGTCCTACGTTCAGTAGTTTTTCTACAA
>JARQTI010000415.1:659641-681811 GCA_030142655.1 Trachelus tabidus | reverse complement strand
GCGAGGAACACGAAGACTCCAAAATCTACGACGAGGAACACGAATACTGCAAAATCTACGACGAGGAACACGTAGACACCAAAATCTGCGGCGAGGAACACGTAGACTCCAAAATCTGCGGCGAGGAACACGAAGACTCCAAAATCTACGACGAGGAACACGAATACTGCAAAATCTACGACGAGGAACACGTAGACTCCAATATCTACGACGAGGAACACTAAGACTCCGAAATATACGACTAGGACAACAAAGACTCCAAAATCTACGGCGAGGAACGCTAAAACTCCAAAATCTACGACGAGGAACACGAAGGCTCGAAAATCCAAGTCCAGGAATACGAAAACTCGAAAATCTACATCTGGAATAGTTCGGCTTCTAACTTGTAATGAAAGATAGCATTGTAGTATGTTTTATATGCAATATTACATATCTATCATGTGCAATTATTACATATAATAAAATAAATGGAAATTGCCTATGAATCCTAACGCACCAATCAGAATCCCACATTGACTATGAACTATGGGCTATATTCCATCCATAAGAATCCAAAATACTCGCTGGTTTGAACTTATTGCGATCCTTCTGTCGTACCATGGAAGTTTAACCTAATGCCAGCTCTTTTGTTCGAGAACGGGAGCAAATCAATGCTGAAAGAATTTCGTCTAGTCGCTTTGCATTTATTGAATATGTAAATAAAGCTTGAGGTGATGTCTCCGACCATTGAAAAATATCGAAAACTTTCTACTGACCAACGAGATAAAAGAGGAAGGAGGGTTTTCAGGATCATTCCTTATATTATTAAAACAGTGAATGTTCTTATAGTATTTTCATAAATTAAACTTTGATCTTTTAATTTATAACGTAAGCTTCCTGCAATGGTGGCGTGCTGTACCATTGGCATTTAATTAGTGAATTCCTGACGTCGTTCTTTGCGCTTATATACAGGCACATTGTTATGCAAACGCCGCGACGAACCTACGTCAGGAAATACGGAAAATTAAAGAGTTCTTACAACGAGATATGGAATTTTACAAGCGACATCATTTGCATTTTGTATTTTACGATTATGCGATATGCCAGACACCAATGTGTACTAGCAATAAGATTAACATTTGAATTTGAACATCAATAAGAAACGAAGAATCGACTAAGCCGATGCTAGTGGCTTCTGCAACGTTTGATATGAATATAAAATGAAAAAAAGGGTAAACAAATTTTTTTCTAAAAGATAATTTCCTATCGAATATAAAGACTGATTTAATTCGTACATTGTAATACGCTTACAATCAAAACTCCTTTCCATTGTGGCAGAACGCAATCTGATTTATGGACCTATTGAAGAAAACGGCGGTTTTCTGCTTCAACATATAAAAAGCTAACGCGAATAGGCATGAAGCTTCGCTGGTTTATAAATAGCACTCTATTGGCGAAGATGTGCAAAATCAATTCTGCACAGGATGTGCTGGGAATGCAGCGGCGCTCGGTATAAATATACAAGACCGCGAACGTCTACTAAAATAAAATCGGTATTAAATTAATTATAGATTTTCTCACGCTATTTGAATACCACGAGTTAAAATAAGTGCACGACATTTAAATGCACGTATTTGAGAATAAACGTTAACTGCTTTCAAGATCAATTTATTTATCACAAAGGCAACGAACGAGCAATCCCTTTTCTGACATTCATAAGTATTAGTTTCACCCTTGTATCACACCCATGACTTTTTGTCACCCTAAACAAGATTGTCAGCCTGTAGCTTACGCTATGGGGACTATGACTGCAGATGAAATAGTTTGGCCTAGACCGTCCTGATACGATAGGGGTTGTTGCGTACGATTTCTCGTATCTCTCAGACGGGTATACGAGGGGTACGACACATCTCATGTATCTTACATTATACGAGTATGAATTAAATGTATCCAATCCCTCGAGAACAATTTCCTTTTGCTGATATAAGTGTGATTACATTGTAATTGAAAGGACACCTGTCATGCGGAACACTTTTTTTTCTCATACATCGAACTGTCTCCACCAGTTTCACGTAGAAATATCGTAATAAATTATTGGAAGAAAGGATTGATTTTTCTTTGAGATAGCAAAGTCAAATTTACAATAGAAATGAAACTTTTCTTTGACAATGATGGATGTGGAAGAACTGTTGTTATCATTTATGAAAGGCCATAAGTAGCTATGTCTCTGTTTGTAAACGTACAGAGATTATTCGTATTACCAATGGAAGTATGAAATTCGTATTGACTTTCTAAGGATGTTTTAATAATTCATTACACCGAATAAATGTGAGTAGCTCAGCCATTAGAAAAGTTTTCGATCAAATCGGAATCCGTAATCCAGGACGGTTGTTTGCGGCTGTGGTCCGCGTAATCAGATTAATCCGCTTATCCTTTGATTGATTGGATATCGTCCGCGTGACGTCATGGCGATCCATCACCGATCAACCAATCAGGATGCGCTAATAAACATGGATAATGAAATGCTCGAAGGATTAAAACTTGGTCGTTTGCCAGAAAAGTAGCTAAGGTATTTATTCGTGGTACGTACATATACATATGTATGCTGCATTGCAACGAGGAGATTGGCGAATATGCGAAAAATTCGTTTGCCGTTTGCATACAGTAGAATTAAATGGAAACAAAAAGAAGGAGAGCATAAAACGAAGAAGGTAAAACGAGTGGGGTAGTTCAAACCGATGGAAATTTTTCCTGAGGGAATATTGTCGGAAACAGAACGAAAAAATTCGTAATAACTGAAATGATGTATTTGTAAAAAAAATGCAAAAAAAAACAAAACGAATGAACTTGCTTGTCGAATAGCATGCGTTACTTTTGTACAGTTCGATAGAAACAAAATTGTACAGGATTGAAATTTTCTCGAAATAATTCTTCATCCTTTTCGATAATATCGGATTAACGTCGCATGAGAATGGTTTGATATTTTCTGTCAGAGATTACTTTATGAAGCTGACGGTGCAAAGGGTGGAAACGCTGAGATGGGGTGGTAATATCGGAGCCCGGTAACGGAGTTAGATCATCCCGTGACAGGAGGGACAAGTAATTGCCAGAGATGCCACCCTTTATAGATTAATAAACGGTCCGTTGCCAGGGAAAATGACAAAGTCAGATTCCATTCCGAGCTATCTTGAGTGGGTGATTAAGTTATCATCACTAATCGCTTTAACGAAAAAGTCAAATGGTTTATTGTTTAAGGAAAACAATGGTTCGAGTTGTGAGGATAATATTTATCTGTTGAACCACAATGGGTTCTTGGCAAATAAATTTATCGCCTTAATGATAGTAATCAAATACATTATTTCCATGGCTATCTTTAGATTGACTGTAAGAATCAATATTATAACAATTTCCCCAAGTGCAAATGTTTGCTCTGCATAATTCAGAAGTTACAAAGAAAAAGAAACAAGCAAGAAATAAGAAAAAGCTTTGTATTATAAAATCGTACAAAAAATCGTTCATCTTCCCTATTTTTTACACGCTGAATCTTCTTAACGTAAATCATTTAATGTATGTACAATAATCAGTACTTATTAACGCGTGGTTTAGGAATGACTCACTGCGCAAAATATTTTCAAAAATGAGTAATAATATTTTTCGCTTTTGGTAAAGGTCAAATATAAATATTGCTTAGCTGTCATTTTTGAAGTGTGTACAACGTTCCTTAATGAATAAACATATCATATAAGCTAACATTATCTTCACTTCATCAGCAGTCTTTTATTTACAAAGCTCTTCGCGGTTACCTAAGTCTCTGCGGACTAATAAAATTCTTGGACAGCCAATTAATCTGTGACAAAAGATTGTTATTGTACGTAGTCTATTTAATGTACGTAAATTTGTATGCACGACATTTATTTTCGTATACGCCAACAAGCAATTGTCATTGACAGAACGACGGTTTTCCTCGACGGGGATTCCTTGAGTTGTACCTTGCGTAATGCGAATCCACAGGACACACACCACTCACCTATGGCACGATGACAAATCCATTCTCTACATACAAGAAGAGTCTCTGTTATTCTATGTAATCGTCGTAGTTACTTGGCGGTCATCCCACGTGGCAATACGAAATTTTTCGATAATCTTACGTCGTACTTTCTTATGGCTTATTAACATAAGTATCCACAAAATCGGTTGAATCAATCGACATATCTTTAATACGATAAGATGATTCAAGCACGCTAAAAGTATACCGAAGAACCACGGCGCGCCCATTAGTAAATAAAGTCTGAGTACTAGAATTTTTGTGCTCTTTTGTATCCTAATTATCTTATAAGTAGTAAATCCGAAAAGGATGTTATTTAAAAATAACGTGATTAATGGTATACCAAAGAAATATAAATTGACAGTGTAATTAGGTCCTTTTCGAAAATCTAAGTAATTAACTTTAAGAGGAAATTCGTTTGGTATATCTGGAATGTATTCTAAAGCGCCGGCTATCACAGTAGGTATAAGTGCGCCGCCCCAAGCAACAGCCGAGTACATATAAATATTCTGTACTCTGTACGTTCATTTTTTTCACTGGAACCAGGCATCCATCTGAATCTTGTTATAACCGTTGTCATGTCAAAGCATATAACGTTCAACTAAAAAACCGATGCCAGAGTGAAGAACTGGAGAAGTAGCCATAACGAGATGATAACATGATTATTTAGATTACAATTACAAAGATCACAGCATCCCAACAGGGTCAATATACTTCCCATTGTTAAAAGAGATGCATTGTGACTCAATGTAGCACGCTTGTATACTGTGTTCTGCCCGAATTTCGATACTACCATATATATCAGAAGCACGATAAGACACAAAAAAACGTGGACAATGTTGGCCGGCATGTATGTTTTTGCACCCCAAAAGACAACAGTAGCCAATCCATCATAGAATAATATTCTACAATCTTTATACTTTGGACATATAGCTATCACTTTAGTGTCATTTGTTAAATTTTCCACGTAACAGTTATTCGGTACAGAGTCAGCGAGGTACGTATAGTTTGAAGTATAGTTTATTATGGTAGGCTCCAAATTGTCTGAACACTCGTAAGGTTGTGGTTGCTCTTTGGGGAATAAATTTTTTTGGTGATATTTGTTTTCCATGCCTGATTTCACTGGTATGCACTTGTACTGTTCGTTAAAACTATAACCAGAACTACAACACTTTTTTGTTATGTCTATACTATAATAATAATGAACTTCACTTTGTGCGAGTGACAGTAGAACGAAGAGGATCGTGATTTGCGAGATTATCCTAAGTGCGTGCATCTTGGTTGATCTACCGTATAATACTGTCGGTATTTCAATGATCGTCACGTTGTGAATAGCAGTATCGTATGTGTATTCGGATTCAATCGTTCTGTAATAAACACTATTGTGATAAATTCTACGGATCGTTGTAAAGTTTCTAATAGTAGAATAATGGCAAATTCTCATAAAATCGGATGTCATAAACCGCATGGTTCCGGAGATTTCTCGTAGGAATAAAAAACGTATCCACTTCCTATGACGGATTACGCAATGCACTTTTCCTACTAGATTGACGGTTCTTTTGTGCTGTAATATCTATACATGAGATATCGAAATATAACGTAGAAAAACGCAAAAAGTTTATCCATAATTTATATATAGAGAAAGAGTTTTGCGATTATTCTAAAATAAAAACTTGTAACATGCACTCACTAACTGTAAATATTAAAGAAAAAAGATGAGTAAAATTCGTTCGAATCCCGAATGTTTTTAGATACATCACCCATCACGAAAAAAAAAAACCGAATTATAATTACTAGTCCGATTAGCAGTGAGTTCTAGGTAGGATAAAAAATGAACAATGAACACAGTAGAATAGTACAGATTATCCAGAGCACTGTAATCGTTACCATTTGAAAGTATATCTGTACTTGTTAGTGGCGAATACTTTACTGAAAAATCAGGACTCAAGGCCAGCCGGACTAGTAATCATTACTGTTCTCTTTTCTCCACGTTAAAAATAAAGGAAACGATTTGCGTGTATTGTCTTTCAACTTTTCTTTATATAGGTACACATTGTTATACCAATTGACTCTTTCATGACGTTGCCATGAATTATATTGCGGGAAATTCCAATTGTGGGCGGCACGTATCTTTCTGGTATTTCCATCTTGTGTCTTTATCCTCAACACAGTCATCGAACTAGAATATGTCGAGATACAAGACAATATCGTAGCTACTGTAATTCATTCTTAGTGCCTGTTGATGTTAGTCCAGGACATCAGCGTAATCTCAGAAAATGATATATTGTGATCCGAGCGTGTGCCAAGTATACGAATATGTTTGAACCGCAGATCTTCCATGCGTCACACACGATCCCCAGAGACTTAATAACTAACCACGCATAACAGGTTGCTCCGAGTAGTCTCTGAATTTCCAAGATGTTGTATGCTCATATTATCATTCTGGAATACATTGAATACAGTTAAAGTGGAGGGAGACATCGTTGATATTCACTTCAACTTCAGCTGCTGTCACGCTGAGAAGTCCTCAAGAATGTTCTCCATTGGTATTTTTACGATTCTTGTGATTGCGGCTACCAGCGTGGAATCTGTTAATTTTTTCACAAAGTGCTGTGACATTGATCATGTATTTAACGATAATTATAACTGTGTATATCCTAAAAATGAAAACCAAACGCTTTTTCATGCATTGAACGTGACCGATATTAGCAGCATATCTTACAACGTATGTTTTGCAAGTAAGTAATATATTATTGCGTTGTTTATGAAACGCAGCTATTCAAATTTTCGTATTTTATTATGTTTTGACAGCAAAAAATTGTGTGTAGGCGTGTTCGCATGGAATAGGCCAAAATATCTTCTTTTACTTGGTAAAGAAACTTTGATTATTTTACCAGTCTAGATGAGAAGTGAAAGTTGATGATATTTATTTTTTATTTATTTTTTATTTCTATTTTTAGTTTTTTTTATACAACCTGTTTCTAAAGTATAATAACAAACTTTTTTTTTCATATTTTGACAGATAACACAGGAGACAAACGGACGCAGGATGGCACCATAAACATTACCTGGACCGTGAACATGTGTTTGGACATCCTGACGAACGGTACAGTGATATCACGGAATTGTTCTAGAGCCATGCATAACGGGATGGACCAATGTGACAGCATCTTCACGCCGTTAAAGTTTTGGGGCGCTAATATAGTGGTGTTTGCGAATATAATATACGTGTTTCCATATTTGATAGTCGTGATTTTTTACTTTGCTATTTCTGATCTTCGTCATCGTGCTTACGACAAAGCTGTATTGTGCTATAACGGAAGTCAATTATTCATTGCTCTGATACTACTTGGTATGGGACTCGCAATTTTATGTCATAAAACCATAAATTCAATGTTACTTGTTCTGTTCGGTCTGAGCTTAATGTTTCTCACGATATCCTCGGTATTCTGGCTGTTTTTCATTTGCTTCGACATGACTTTAGTAATTACTAGATTTCGCTGGATGCCATCGGCCGATCCGCAGGGTACGGAGGAGGCACGGAAATTTCGAATTTATTCGGCATTAGCTTGGGGCGGAGCTTTCGTGCCGACTACGTTTGCTTGCTTCATGGAACTGTTACCAATTATTCCGAAACATTCGCCGTTAAGGCCAAATTTCGAAAGATTCGACGACGGTGCTAATCTTAGCGTTATTATCTACGTTACCACATTACCTGTTATAATGTGCGTTATGAACAATGTCCTTTTCATTTACGCAACATATAAGATCATACGCATACGTAAGACTACGGCGGTGGCCAATGAAAATGTATCGAGGAACGCAAAAAAAAAGTATTTCGTTTTCCTTAGGTTGTACTTACTGATGGATGCTCCATGGATAATTGGAGCATTGGCAGCTATTTATTCGGATTTATGGGCCTTGAAATTCTGCAGAATGCTTCAGCCAATTCTTATGTTGCTTGCGATTTTGCCAAAAAAAGTATTAATCAATGCTTTCCATTGTAGCGAACAAAAACAGAATATAAAGAATGAAAATCGGACTATTCAAAACGGTGTTGTTACGCACTGTTAAAATTATAAGGGTAGATAAGTATAACACGCCACTCACGCCAAAGAAAATATATATTAAGCATAAATTTATTTTTTCATAATATCATGTCTTATTAATATTTGCGAAGAATTGTAAATTTACATTTATATCGGAAAAAAACGATCGTCGCATCCTATCACGTTGTACTACTACGACTGATTATTATAGTTAATTAAAGATGTTATCATTTCCTAAATGTCAATTTATTTTTCCTGTATTAAACTGGACAAATTTCCATATTTAATCGCATCAGAGAACATTCATAAACGAAAATACTTGTACTACAAGTAACTGTGGCTGGCGAAGGAAAGTTTAAATCCACATTAAGAACTAAGTGATTTCTCAGCTGATAATAGTCATACTGCGTTTCTATGTAAAGTTATTAATTACAATAAATATACATTGAAGTTCTAGTACGTTAAAACTTTTTACAACTGAAATGCATCTTCGGCTAAAAATACAATAATCATTAAACCATTGTAAGACTGTCGAAAATCAATGGCGGCGTTAAGATATATCCAATTCCATTGTCCTTGAGCAATTTTAAACGAAATGGTATTGCTCCGGATGAAAACTGACGTAATTAACCTAACCCCAGTTTCGGTTGTCCTGGAACTTCTTAAAAAATTCCTCGATATGAATCTGAGTGATGGGTATGTGCGCCATTGCCTGATGAGGGCTGAACGAAAGAGAACTTTATATCTTAACTGAAGAAGAAGAAGAAGAAGAAAAGGGAATGGGAGGCAGGGAAATGCGTAGCTTTTGAGAGGTTAGGGGGCCTGGGAGAAAATTGAAAATCGAATCAGTGGGCAAATCGGATTACCCCTGGAGCTTCGACTCCGACTTCGACTCCCATGCTTCTTTGCAGTAAAGCATGCTGAGCTACGTCTGTACGTGGTTGTCATCATTGGCTCTTGGAAGGTACGGTGCACCATCTATTATCAGAATGGGTAAACGAGTCTGAAATAAAATCAATTATGATCATCGAACAGGTGTAACAGATTTTTTTGGTCCCTCCGTTGGAGTATTTTTCGTGACCAAACTTCGTGGAAATAGTTTGAGGTTAACAACTGACGCTCGTTGTATCTTATTAGAAAAAAATGTGTTTGAAAAAACGAAAAATTATTATCTTTTTCATAGTTAATATTTTGGTAATGTCAATTCTTTTTTTTTTAAGCAAGTATATAATAGCACGAAGTCTTTATCAAAACGTCAATGGTTACACACTTCATAAGATACTTCATCAATTTGTAACCCACTGATCCGAATATTAAAATTCTCCCGCCTAATCCGACGAAAATTAAGGGCCGAGCTTTCGCACCTTCCCTTTAATTCCTTTTCATTCTTATTGCCACCTTTTCCTCCTTCTCATCTAAAAGGTTCTGCCTAAATTACTTCCTGGGTCTCCTCCAATCTATCATCTTCAGCGGGACCAGTGGCTTCTCCTAAAATAACCTTTTATTTTCTTTTCTTTCCTCTTGCCATCCCTCGCCGCGCTACGAGCTATGCGGTCCGTAGGCTGCTTTTCCAGGATGGCGTCTAAGGAAATGACGTGATAATAATTTCATGGTTCCTTCTCCCGTCCAAAGTGACGTACGATAAATATATTGCACAAGCCCATTCCCTTGTGGCACTTTATATCTCGATTATGGAAAGTCTATCGTAAAAATCACATTTCCCGAGCTCCTCATGTCGTTGGACTATATGCCGCGCATCCCATGCATTGTCCCGTAATGCAATTATCTTCCGCATCAAAAAATACACTTTACCTTATACCCTCGCCGGAATTGCTAAATCCAACGGCTTTGAAATGATGCAGTACTGTGCGTATAAAAAATTTGAATTTTCAGAAATGGACGTTTACAGGATTGTCAAATAATACAAGTTTTATATGTCGTAAAGTTTCAAAATTTCAACCTGTGTGACACCGAAAAGCTCCTATCTCTCTTGAAGCTCTCACCTTAATGTTAACGAGGACCGCCCCGTTGGGCGCCCTCGAAGCAGCTACCGGAAAATTAAAGTGGGCCAACTTTCCGGAGAGTGAAGAGGGCCTATACTTTTAACCTCTTAATATTCATAACTGAAAGAAGGTAGACAATTAATTTCTGTTTTGTCTAAGGAGCTGCTGAATGTTCGAGTTTTATTATAGGTCGCGAGATGGGATATTTTTCGAAAACTGCATAATTTTCATGTTCATTAACGTTCCCAGTACATCATTAAAACTTTTTTATTGCTCATTTTCATATACATATATAGACGAAGGTATAAGAAGTTTGTAAGAAAATTATGTTTATATTTTTATCAAGAATTGAGAAGTATCAACTATTTCGATTATACCGTTATAGGTTGATTGGCTTATTTATATCACTAATGATATTCAAACAAAACAATAATAAAATGTTTACCGAATCATTTTCAGTTTATTCTAGAATAAATTACGAAACATTAAGTATATATTTTATCTGAACTCCAATTGAAAATCCATCGTAAAGTTTTTTAAGGACACTTCGACCTTGTTAAATCCAAAAGTTGGGCGTGATTGCTTGTCCTGTTTTCCTGTATCAGTAAACTAAAAAGTCGAATTAATTTGCCATTTATCAGTCGATCCTTCTCGTTCGAGCGACAGCTCAGAAATGTAGGAGCAATTCGTCTTTATTTCCGAAGGAAACGAGGGGGCGTCGATTTGTAATTAGATGAAGAAATCTGTAGGGTCCTGGGATCGTCCCATGAAATCGCAATGCTAGGAAACTTTACGGACATTTAAGAAATTCGCATTTAGCATTTACACTAAATACTTATTTAGTACTTGACAATATACCAATATAGTGAATAGTATCAGTTCGATGTCTCACATGATGAGAAAAAAATGCAAGGTATTCCCATTACCCTATACATACCTTATAATCCAGGTTGAAATGCGATGCTGTTAAGGTAGGACTTTTTCCATTATTTTTTTTTTCCTTCCTCTTCCTTGCACCCCTAAGACGGAAGTGACGTATGTGAAGCTATGTGCCTAGGGACATCAGTCGTTTCTAACCTCTATGTTAGCATATTACCCTCATTTATACACCACCAGATAAGAGTTTTTTCTTGTCTGTATTATGGGTCCACGTATGCCACAACGCATACGAATTTAATACGTTAGAGTAAGATAAAATTTATGAAAAATTATGCAATCTGAATCTTGCAACACGTTGAACGATATTACCAACTGTAGTATTTTAATTCTTTTCATAAAAATTGATCAACATAAGATAGGCTGTATTTACTTGAATAAATTTATAAGATAAAACTGTGTAAGTCAGGATCGAACTGGATGTAAGGATCCCAGAGGATCATGAGATGGATCATCGCATCTTGTGCTATCTCCGCTTACATGTATTCCACCCATTTTTCACGGGCATAGGACATATTAAAGATACTGCGCGATAAACGATCCCGCTAAGGACGAGGGTAAGAGAAAAAATATGATCCAACGCAGTAGGCACCTCGCTATTTTTCACATAGTGCGAGATTATTAATTGCTTCAGGTTTGGACGGTGGGTTCATGTCTCTTACGGTGCAGTAAATCAAGCCAAAAATGATGATCTCGTACGAAGTTCTTACGGCGAATAAAGCAAGTGGAACGAAGATACATTTATTGGATATGACGATTGGCGCGCGAAAGAGGAAGAGAAACAAATAAATAAAAGAACAGAACGGCGAGAGAGCAATAATTATTTCCGTCGTAAATTTACATTTGGACAAGCGACGTTTTTATTAGAATTTAAATTTGTCCCGCCTTATCCCATTTCGCTACAGAGGGAAAGAAAGCGCTCGGATTTATTTTGGGTCTAATAGCTATAAGGTATTCATCTCAATTCGTTTGCCTAGGGGATAATTTGAAAGTATTCAATCTGGTTCGAATTTAAAGAAAATAAAGTAGGAAGCTGAAACAAATGTCATTTTAAACGAAATCTGTTATAAGTCCCTTCGAAGTAAAATATACCCTTTGATTTTCTAGGTTAAGGTTCATTTGAAATCTTAAAGTTCATCCTTTGTATTTATTCACTTTTTTTTTGTATCTATCTACTTTCTTCTCTTTCTTACGGATAAACGTAAACTCCAATCCGCGATCTTATTCTTATTCTTCGACGATAAATTCGCATTGTGCTTTAACGCCGCTCGATCCTTTCGTTTAGTATTCACTGCAAGGGACAGCAGTAGGAGCATCGTCTACGTCTACGTAACACAATGGTGAGACAACGAACCGAAAGGATAACCCACCCAGAACACAACGCACTCTGCATGCAGAAGCATCAAACTGCGCTTCGCAAAAATGAACTCATACGTGCGCGAAACAGAGTACAAGGGTTGAGCAGATATATTTTAAAAATCTTCTTTGCTTTGAATTTAGGACAAACATTTTTTTGGATACCTCGTGGATACTTGATGGAAATAACAAAATTGTTACCTGTGTGTTATGTCAAATGCTATAGAGAAAATACGTTGTCATTTTGTTTTCTATATACAAATAGGTATGCTTTTCGTACCATTGCAGGCGTTAAGGGACTGTAGAATTTTTAAAAAATATATTTTTTTTAATAATAAGGTACCTTAGTATTTAGAGAATTATATTCCGAAAGATTATGTACGCGAAAAATCAATAAATACTCGATTTTCATATTCTAGGTATTGAAACATTATTTATGTCCTGACTTTCTACAAACTTTAAACGCATTTATCTCAAAACTACATCTTTCAAGCCGGCCGAATTCTTAACTCAAGTACAATTCAACTGATTCATTTGAAATTTTAACTGTTCATTTAGAATTACGTTGTCTAAGGCAGTACGTAGAATTTTTTTTCATTATATTGCATAGTTTCTTTTTTATAAACAATTTCCTGACAATTTTCTCATGGCATTGTATACTTTTTGATTTAGAAATGCGCCATTTTGGCAAAAATCAATATAGCGAAAAAATCCCACGTACTTCTATAGCTATTCTCATAAATAATCGAAAATCCTTGGGTTTTTCATCGTAACTTAAAACTTGCAGGAGATACTGTTTCAACCGTAGAAATAAAGGCGTCATCGGGGAAATACTATGTAGCCGTCATTTTTACATGTATCGCTTTGAAAAAATTCTTCTTAATAGTCTATTACTTGTATAATAAAGACCTTAATTTTTAATTCCGATTTATTTCATGGTTCCGCTGAGAAAAATTCACAAAATTCGCCTATTTTTTCCGCCTCTACAGTGTCCCTTAATTGTCTTCTTACACGAATTCGCAAAGAACACGGCGCTCGAGTACGTCAGCCCCAGCGATTCTGAAACGTACGACGTACTGGGCTGCGAAGGGGGTTGTGCAAATCCGTCACCCGGGAGACGTTTACTTCATTTCCTGTTCCCGGACGAGCAGTTTCATTTCGTCGTTTTTCAAATGCATTCGCTGCAACCAGCCCCTTAGTGCAGTTGACTGAATCGAGTCGATCTGAAAAATTTAATCCGTGTACCAATTTTAAATATTTTGGAATAAGTTTCAGTAATCCGTATTTTTGTTCTTTCCTGAATCAGTATTATTTCAGAGAATGAATATTATTGGATACTTATTTTTTGGTCTGAAAAACAAATTGTTTTTTTTTCATAATAGGATAATCTACTACAAGTTTTTATAATTGAAGTTTACAATTGGAATTGTTCAAATTGTAGTCTGACTTTTTTTCGGTCAGATCATGTATGGGGTGATCTGTTGTAGAGAACATAAAAAGCAGTTAACGAGCTTTTTCGTCATACGATGTCATAAGCGTCAAACGCTTGCCCATACACCGTAAAAGAGGATTAATTTTTAATCATGTATGATGAGTTTTTCTTTGAGATTTTAAGGTTTTTAGATCGCCATGTATAAACAAGTTTTTATGGCTAATGTAAACGTATACTGAAATTATTATTGTAAAATTTACATTTTTTTGGGAACTTTTAACACGATCAGAAGTAATTTAATAGCCTTGTGTTAAAAAAGGTCCTTACCAGAATTTCTGATTGCCAATGCTCTATTGTCAAAGATAATGAATGATTTTCCAGTGATTTATCACACATTGTCTTTGGCGATGGACAATTTTGCTACGGATGGAAATTTCTTGTAAAAATACTGCATTGCCTGCGTCTTTTGGATGTTCTCCGTTCGTTCGTTCTAGTGCTATAAAGATGCCATCAGGATTGGTCGGAATTGGTACTACGAAGGGATCTACTATACGGTAGAGAGCATCATGGTGGGTAGATACTGGGTGCTCCCCTATCACGAGGAAGGTCATCGAAGACCGCAATAACACCGCTTACCTCATCGACGCGGGACTTTTCTGAACTATCTGTTCCATCCGAAATCATTGAATCTAGGATCAGTAGCACTATCGGCTCAGGGTCAGATCATTTCCTTGATTTCTAGAAAGTATGAACAATGTTTGAAGCTCTTACCGAGACGTACCTTACCTTTTTATTGAAAATAGTGTGTATCCAATATCTCGATATACATATACCCAGACCATAGAAAGAGGATTCTAAATCAAACGATATCATAGAATCAGATTCACCGGTTGGTATAAGGCCGAATTTGAATATAGGGAAGATACGAATAAAGAAGAGGAATTGGTTGAGCCAATTCCAAAGATTTTTCAAGATTCCGCATAAAGAAATAATATAAAATTGAAGTCTCTTTTTCATTTTGTTATCTTTGACTATTAATAATATCCTCGTTCTATCGGCGTACCTTTCTCGACTCAAAAGCGATACCCTTGACCCCATATCGAAAAAACTTTGCGAATGACGAGTATAATGGTAGGAATCACATTCCAATTTTCTAAAACATTAATAAATAATATTCCATTGATTCTTCCGCAAGTTATTCTTATTTCTTTAAATGTTTGCTTATCTTCGAAGGCCTCCATTGCCCAATAGGGTTTTCTATCTGACTGGATCCGTTCTACCATAATACCGTTTAAGGTTCCGAAAGGCAGGCAGTAAAGGATACCAACATAAATTGGTAGTCCGTATAGAAGCTTCCTTTGTTCGAGTATTAGTCCCTGCTAACTCGAAAGTCTTCAACAGCCTCTCCTATTGGCCGTTCCCGTTAAGTCGTCCACTATCACTGGTCGTTACCGTCGGTTTCACTGGAAATACGAAAGGCTTATCGATATCCAAGTAAATTCCAGAGAGAATACTGCAATGGGGTTCAGCAACGCTTCGATCCAAGGGGCTTTCAATCGCGTCGTTTATCGCTATCCGATTCCCCCTGATTCGATATTCACAACGCGTTGCATTTTCCTCGTTCCCTTCGTGTCCCATGTTCTTCTTCACGCAGGAGGTCTTTTAGTCATTTTACTCCGGGAAACTCCCCTGCAGATGCACAACGGCCAATGTCCTCGTATAGTCACGGTAGACGGGTTGTACATATACAGAGACTGGCTACCGGGTGTCGCTGAAATTCACGTTGGATTTTATCATGGTAGGTGAAAATGCAAAGTGGCTCGAAATAATCTCTACCGGCGTGGTTAGAAACTTAACCTCGAAAATGGTAGAAAAGCCTTCGAAGTACATGAAACTGTCTAATGCGAATCGAATTCTTATTAAGATCGTGACTAGTTTTTCCAATTTCAAGGAGAGCACGTTCCCGTTTCTATATCAATGTCTAAGATTGAACATTATCCGCCGTTCCTATTTGTAATAATCTGTTGCATATCCTATCGCCATGCGGTAACAACATTCATAGATTCAAGTCACGCGGGGCCAACGAAAGAGTCGAGCTTGAACTATGAAGGCGAGATAAAAGACCAGAAATATTTTTCTAGGAATATCTCTACCCAGCGCTACCACGACGGCTCAGCTCTAAATCTACCATATTAGCGCCCATTCCTTCCTCGACTTAATCCACGTCCGGATTTTTGACATATTACAAAACGCCCTATGAATACTTATATCCCTTCCATTCTACCTTTCCGTAGCATCTTCTTTCTTTTCCCTTAATCTCTTCTCGTATTTCTTCCGCCTGTGGGACGTATACCCACTCCATGCGAAGAGATCGCGTCCATAAATACACATTTGAGACAACGCAGTGACGCGAGGTCTCTCGCGATCTCTAATATTAAACTGTCACGTCCTTCTACGTGTCGAAATTGTTCACCGGTTTTCTTCTCTCCCTCGCACTCTCTTCTCTTTCATACCTATCTTCCCTTTCTTTCCATACAATCCGTTTTCAAAATGATGAATAGTCATATCCTTCTCGGGGATGCGAATGCATACTCTTGCACTGGTCCGTTTACACTGCAGCGATCATCTGCTTTTTCATCGCGGACATTCAACCCTGTCACTCGTTGACAAACTGATGCTCCTGTGTAAACATCACTACGTACCAAAATTTTGACGTCGTTCGCCACGATGTAGGTGGCCTATGTCATAGCACTTGTCCAACCGTTCAACACGGTCTATACTCGCCCCAGTTCAGACCCCTTGTATAGTGTTGAATATCCTCTATCACTGGAGCCATTGTCTTGCAACCAATAACAAATCCTCTATCGCACTGGCATTCTCACGTGATCCGAAGTCATGTGTCCCACCCTGGATCATAACCAAGTCAACATGAAGCCCTTGATGCGCACTAAATATCGAAGGAGTTCCATGTTACTTTTTATACTATGGTAAATACTCAACCAGGATGTTATCGGCGAATCTCTTGCGTAGGAATGACAACTGCTATGATAGCAGAATGGGGTATATATAGCTTGAAAACTGATCTACCTAAGTTCCTCTCAACAGGGTTTCCACTTTCAGTCTGGGTCTACGTAGGGAAACCTATCCTCTTAAGAAGAAGCTTGCTATTCGTCTGACACTTGAATGCCTCAAGATGGATGAGTGAAGACAAGATAGTTACCTTCCTCAGCAAATCGTCCTTCTAAAACTTTGAAGTTGGTACTTAGATAATTTTGAAATAGGGAAGATTACTAATAGAGCTTAATATATGCATATTGTGACGTGGCGTCCGCATCGTCACAACCAGAGGATACCATCAAGGTAGGGGTCAGGGGTGGCCAAGCGGATCTCGAGGCCGAGGACGACGCTTGGTGGGATTTCTTCGCGCCCATACCTCACGCTTAAGGAGGGGAAGTCTAGTAGGGGGGAGGGGTAGTAGGGGGGAAGCGTAATGCGTGGGGAGGGGAGGGGGTGATCGGAGTGTAACGTGACGTTTCAAAGCTGGAGGGGAGACAATCTGGGAATGACCGAAAACATATAAATAAATAGGACTTATTAAGACGGACCGTGGGTTCGGTAGCACGGTAGTAAGTGCTCGACTTGGCAGTCCGAAGGTATCGGGTTTGTTTCCCAATCAGATCTCCTAATTTTTCAGAAATTCCAAACCCTCCAGCGCGCCCTGATAGCCCTATGGAAACCAATGATGGCGGAAAGGTCCGGAACCCCGTCAAAATGTTTATATTTTTTGAAGTGTTAAAGTGTCGGAGAATTGTCCAACGCCCAGTGCGCCAGTTTTGGTGATGCGACAGCAGCGCCCTGAAGTTCTGTTGCGGTAAAGTTCGTAAACCAGCAACAACTTCGTTCGCAAAACTGAAGCTCTATCCTTAGAACTGGGTTGGCCTTATTGAGCCATGCGTTACCCCGTTGGAGTGGCATCGTGGCTAAATTCCTAGACTTCTGGATCGGTGGTGTGTGCAATACCCTCTGGAGGTTTCCGGACTTTCCAGCAGCAGCAGGCTGCTCCGACTCTTCGACCAAGTTTGTCTTGCTCCAGTTCCGCCGTCAAGTGCCCTTGAGAGAGTCTCCGTTCCAGAAGGGCGGCCGGAATGCTTCGCAAAGAGGATGACGGCCTGTATACCGTGAAGGAGGTTGGGTTCGCTTAACACAACAGTGATGACTCTACTGTACTATAGGTTTCGTCCTCCTTCGCTCACCCTTCGTAACCTCTTATTGGATTCCATCCACAATACCTGTCTTAACGCGCAAGGATTACCAACTTTTGAAGAGCTCCCCGCGGCTAGCTTCCATTATCTCTGAAGATTTCGTGGACCTTTTGTGAAGCACGTATGTATATGCGTATCCCTTATTGTTTTCCTACCGTTTTATTTCTTTGAAAAATTTCTTTCGTTCTAAGACGACGAAGACGGAAATATTGAAAAACGTGGCATCGGATTATCTGGCGCCATCGTGATTTTTAAATTATTGGAATATATTATTTTACTTACTACTCGTAAAATGCCGAGCACGACTTACATGACTTGGACCTTTAAGTCTTGCATGAGTTGCAGAGGCTACTTGGTATGCTAGAAAAAGCTTCAGAAGTAGATTCGAAGGGTGGAAAATGAAGGCAATGGGAATCCTTATCATTAACAGTTGCAGCGAGCAAAGGGCGCTTATATTGCCTTATTGCGAGTCTCCTCAGAGATGCAACGCCCTGAACTTCTCATCCCCTTTTCGTTTTCCTGACATTAAATCCTTAGACCTTAATTAAAATCATTACTAGACTTAACCACCCACTGCCTGAACTCTCTACTTAACGCAAAAAGTTCACCCTCTTTAGCGCCGTATTAAACCTCTAGTCACGTGGTGGATTTACCTTGTTTGCTCGAAGCTTACAAGTACTGATATACGTAGATAGTTTTCCCAAAACTTCATTGTTCCGTCTAATCATCCTACCAGTTCTAACTCAGCTAATAATCCACGTCGTATCGATCACCTTATAACGATTCTAAAAGGTAATCAGTAGCGACATCCGTAGGATCAAAACACAAGTTAGTTTTACTTTATCCTCTATTCTTAAAGTTTGGCCTGTTGCTGCCTGGTGTCGTCCCTTTCGATCTTTGACCACCAACACGATCGGACGCACCAAGCAGCACAGCAACTCAAAGTCCATCATATCATAAGGTAACGCTGAAACCTAGTCAATTCAATTCATTTACATTTAATTTGGTTTACATTTAATCAAAATCAGGGTGTCTCAAAATAGAGATAGAAAGGGACTTTTGGCCTCTCTGAATATTATCGAAATACACGAAATTGCCCACATCACAAACCAAGGAATAAAGGAATAATGCAAATTGAAGTGCTTGAAAACCTCGATACTTAAACCGGAACCGTTAAGGAGTAACACCTTAAACAGCTAAGCACTTTTATATATTATTTTTATTATTATTTATATCTATATGAATATTTAACGCAAATATTTATAAAACAAGTTTGGGTTATGTGTGTGTGTCGGCATGGATAATGAACGATATAACTTCCGAAATAATCGAATATCATAGTTTATTATGAAGGAATACTTTATTCTTCTAATATCAATATAATTTATGACTAAGGTGGATTTTTGTTAAAAAGACCTAAATTTCTATTCGAGTTACTGTTTTTCGATATTCTCATATACACACGGAATATTCTGATTAAATATACTTAACTATTTTTAATGTTATTTCACGTTGTCGCATTTTATTATGATGTCTATAAATTTATAATTAACGTTACAACCTGACATATTAAAAATTTCAAATTAATTCCACATACAGTTTTGTCCATTGAAGTACAGCAAACAATCGATTGCACGTAACAATCTAAAAGTAAATGTCTGTTTTCATCGACAACTACAGTGCTTCACCTAAAATCTGCTATAAACAAGATCGTTTATGATTGGCACTTCGACATCTATTAAATTGAAATCCTTAGCTTAATCCTTACAAGGCTATTATTGCTTACTATTTGAAGGTAGCACGCGGTAGTTACGTAACCCCTTTAGGACTCGAACGGGCATTAAATCATAATGGAAGGACTTTGGTCCATTTCAATGTCGTTCGTCGATAATATCGAGGTGACCACTTCAGCATTCGACTAACTACCGCCTCTACTGGTTGAGCAGCCTTTGCGGCTCTCACGGCCAAAGCACAATTCCAAGTGATTAATGAACGGATTAATGGATTAGAAACCACAAACTAATGCCAGTTTGCACGGTAGTTTAGGGCCCTCCCTTCACAAGATGTAACTGCACGACAAATAAATGTATGTCGTTTTCATATGTCTATACCTACTGCAATTGTACATGTGCTGTGACTTTAGTACGATAGTTCTGTTACATATATTATTCTTGTACAATATGTAGTTGGTATCGCCCTGTGTTTATGACTTTCTTCAATAGGCTTTAATTACGTCAATTATTTGTCTGGTGTGGATAATATACGGTCTTCGTCACTCGGATATAATTGCCTTTACTTTTCTCAAGATTATTTAGTATTGCAACGCTTATTCTTTATTTCGGTAGTCACTGAGCCTTCAAGAATGACATTTACGATTAGAGTATTTTCACGTTTTTCTACTACTATACGTGGGTTGAGTGTCAGTCGTAACGCCTGCACCCTGCTGGCCGGACTCCAAGACACAGTCTTACATAGTGCCTTGCTGCGAAGACAATGTACTTGCCAAAGTATGAAGATAAGTGATTCCTTTGCCAGTCGAGTTGCGAAAGTTTTTAGAAATTCTTTTAAGCTCGTTAGGAGATTTAAAGGATCTGACTAAATCTATCAGGTACTTCGATAACACTTTTTAGTTGAATCTTTAGTGCCATGTGGGATTGCTTGGTAAAGGAATTTTTGTTAGATCTTATACAGCTTTATAGCCCTTATGGGATATACATCAATGGGAAACTATTGTGTATTCATTTTATGCTTAATGTCGTAATTTTTTATTATACTAATAATTGATATCGATATTCTTATTTAGCCGTCAATAGTGATTCGTTTTTACGTAATAACCTTATAACGGTACAAACGATCTATGGTGTATACAACTCGCAATTAAGGCACCTAAGAGCAAACATTCCCATGGGCCTGATCGGACTTAGAAGCCATAACAGGGACCCCCTAAAATTGATTTATTATCAAGTTCCGTGTGATTTATGTACTTTGAGTACGATTAAACTTGGTAGAGTCCTGTGGGCTGGTAATAATAAGCACGTCCGAGTAAACAATGTGGACGAATATAAATAAAACGTTAAATAAATTATAGCTTCTCGTTGTAAAGCCAGCAGGAATGAAACACAACCAATTAGTGACGAGTATTATCCACCACCATAATTTAACCTCAGAGACCCAGAAAAATCCACATATCAAAGGCTGAACGCGATCCCGCCCGAGGTGAAACTTTAAAGACAAATCTCAAACGACAATTAAACTTAATTGCTTTCTCACCCAGCATACTTATACTCCAAAAACGATGAGCATATACGCTCCCATCAATTTATCCATTAATTTATTACATTTAAATTTCATCCAGCTATAAAACGTAGATACGCTGCAGTATTGGTCGGATATTCGGTCTTCAATGGAACAACCATTTTCGCACTTCCGTAATGATCGAGTCTTTGTTGATTCTTTTCTTTATTTTTTTCAACTTCTTCCAAATGCACAGAGACCATTATCGATTCTTTTGACATATTTGGTGGAAGAGTTAGCTGCAAATGGCTCTTCGACTCTCCGTGAATTTATAAGGGTATTACTGGGGAGAGTTGTCGATAAATCTACGATAGCAAGGACCGAGTCGGGTCGGTACTCACGTAACTGCGATGGTCATGGTGATGGCTATGGTGTGAGTTGCTACGAGACAGGGCAGTATGGGAGCACGGGTTAAACGTGTTACGGCCCTGTGTCAAAGGTTTACTGCCGTTACTTACCCGACGGAGAATGCTGCCTTCTATTTCTCTTTTCGTCCTTGAACTGTTACCTCTGTCTTATGGAAATGTCTGTAGTAGGTAGTCCAATGGAAATGGAGACAGTGAGTGTGAATCGAAGCTGTGAACAAATTTCAAAGGAAATATATGTATATGCCAAGTAAATGCATACATACGTTGTTAATTAATTCGAGTTGTATTGTTACCCGCTAGAAAACATAAAGAACCTTGCCTGCCTAAATAGTTCGCGCTTAACTCCTTAAAAAGGTTCCATGGCACGCGGGCCGAAGGCATGTGCAAATTCAATTGTCTCGGTGTTATCACCGAGGAGATGAGAGGAGGTCCGCTGGCCAGTTAGT
>JARQTI010000415.1:638868-650406 GCA_030142655.1 Trachelus tabidus | reverse complement strand
ATCTATATGCATTTCGCATCTTAATTTGCTAAAATTAATTTATTTTATGCGACGAAACATTTGATTATTTAGAGTTGACAGCTATTACAAGCTCCTGTGTATAAGCATAGGCTTTCCCCTCCTTGCCGCCTGCCCGAAAAGACACCGACCACCCTCCTTAAAAGAGAAAATTCATATCGGGCATTGCAATACGTGCACATCGGCCAGGCCAGCCAATAAACAAGCTTTGAATGCGTATAGAATGTCGTGATGCCATCTACGCGACGCGGAGCATTGTAAATTCACTGGTTGTGTTTTATGTTTTTGAGCATAAATGAGTTTATAGCGACGCGTAGCGTCAAGAGGGAAGGAAAGAATAAAACATATGTTTTTATTATGGCGCCAGCCACTGTAAGTTAACACCTTCGCTTTTATAACTTTTCTAGGAAAGCATTTCAAAATGCAAGTTACCAAACGTTGCGCTCGTCCTGAAGCCTTTACAGAAGTAGCAGAAATCTTTGTAGCTCGACGTGGATTTTCGTTTTAGCAATAGCAAGTTCTAGTTGTGCCAATAGATGGCAGAATTGTCGAAAACTATACCGGCAATTGAAAAGAGAAAGGAAAATAGAAAAATCCTTCACCGCAACACGCTCAAGGGCTTTAAAGGTTTATCGGAATTCTGTCGGGCAGTACGAAAGCTGAAATGCGAGCTAAATTCCCGTGACAGATCAGTGATTGATCGGCTATCGATCATGAAATCATCGCATGAATAAGCTTTTGTTTTGTCCTCGCGCATACCTTCCCGAGATTTGCATTTATCGAGGAACCTTGCTTGCTCTGTTCTCCAATGTCAACGCGTCGCACTGTGTCAATTTGACGTACCGTTAACTTAATATACCATAGCGAAACGTTTCAGCTGTGTCGTTGAACCTTTTGCCTTTTCATTGGCTCATTAAGTTTCATCACTGTTCGTTTGTGTCACAGAATAAACAACAAGGTATGCATTAGCTGTAAAGTCCAATCAAATTGACTTCTCGTCCACTTGGTCGTTAACTCTGTCCTTTAAATTTATTTTAGCGATAATAAATATATATATACATATAACTGAAGTAACTATTTTTGTAAATTACTCAACCATTATTAAAAACGGAAGGGACGTTGGAAAATAAATATTTCTATGCGATCGCTCACCCCTGCAGATACATGAATGCAGGCAATGCATCGTGCGTCGGCGTGGATAATAAATTCCTCTCTGTACATCTTCCAGTCATGCACAACACATTGTCGCTGCGTGTCTAATTTCGCGTTATCGTCTCTGGAGGGACTCACTTGTTCGCGCATTGGGTCTAACGTTGGAATAATGGCACCGTATGGAATCATGCATTCAGCACGTGTAGATACGTGGCTAATTAGATAAATAAGCGTGATGTCCAATGGTCCGTACATTATCGTTCGCTAATGATTTCCTGCATTACATTGTCACCTCGTATGCATTGTGAGCTCGAATAGAGAGATTTTATACGGAGATATCGACTATCGCAAATATCATCTTACGATAGGATAATAAATAGAAAATATTACATGAAACAATATTGAATAGTAATACTGGAACAAATAATACCTTTTTATTTTCATTAAATGAGTAAAATAAATATATATTCCAAAATTATATATGCTCATCTCATCGTATAGTATTTATATTATATGGCTATAGAAAATCGCGTAACTTTACGTAATCTTGAAGCAGTGTAAACACAATGCATTACACAATCAACATTAAATACGTTGATTGCAGTTCACGATGGACGATTTCCTGGGCACGCAGTATAATCTCGCATGCACTTTTTATTAATGTGAATACGATATTTCAATGTAAATTTTTATCAAACTTCCTATTAGATTGCAAGTGCCATTGTAATAATTGTACAGATACATGAATTTAATATACAGAACCCAACACGTTTGAATCAAGGGAATTTAACGTCATACTCAAATGGCGTGCATAGAATATTTCAATCGAAAAGTCACTTACGAGTATCCCTCCATGACGTTGCTGCACAGTTACGAAAAATGAAAGCTGCACGTACGCGCCTGACGAATGTATTAATTTTCACATTAGTCTAATATAATCGTCGCGCAGAGTTTAATATCGTTTACAAATCATACATGCACGTACGTTAGCGGACGTCATAACGTACAAGCATTGTGACGAGGACTATGCAACGGGGGGAGGAAAGGGGGTGAGGGAAAGACTATTCAGCATAGGGTTTCGCTAATTCCCATTAATTTGGCCCGTTCTATGAATACCGTATCATTTAAATGTTTCGAATGCCGATCGACCTATCGCGTGATTATGCGCGCCATCCTGTCGGCCTGTTTCTCTTTACCAGTGAGTGAGTTTCGCATTTCGCATGTGCAACTACGAATTACCGACATACAGTTTCCATGGGGATCAATTTTCAAAATGGTCGAATAATTCCGCAAGCGCTATAGGAAAATTATATACATGCATAAAGGCGATACGTACATAAATTCCGAATAGGGCCATAGTGCGTGCGCATGGAATGTTGAACACGTCAAATTAAAATTATATCGTTCATTACGTCACTCTTCCGGAAGTGATCCCATTGGTTTGCAAGGGCGCGTAATTTGAACTTTTAACGCTTGTCTACTTATTATATCCATTGACATTATGCAATATACGTTTTTATGCAATTTTGTACATTTTATCTTTTACACTAGTCTCTATCTCTGTGTCGCTCCTCCGTTACCATTAACCCGTTGACTTTCCGGTAGCGCTATGCAGCGTGCTCCAAAAATACGAATAACTCAATTTAGATGTACGGCACTGTATATCGAGAGGCCAGATTGAAATCTTACTCGAGAGAACTCAACTGCAATGGGACTTCTTCTGGGTGGCGTAGCCAGTACATGGCACGCGTCGGTTCACAGTGTAATTATAGAGTTATGGCTAAACGACCGCATCCTGTACTCGTACTCGATTCATACGTAATCGTGTGTAATATACGGGACTTCACTTGTTTCTTTTGTTTTTTTTTTTCGTCCCTTCGCATTTTTTTTGCACTTTATTACACGCAGCGTTAAACGTAACGATCATCATAAATCTTAATGGGAACCACTCGTAAGACGTCAGTATCACAAATTCGCAACGCGTGTTCTCTTACCAATCCCAATAAACACAATGCACGTGAAAATATATCCTTGATAAGGGTTATGCGGAGCACGTTTTAGTTTCTGAAAATACATTTTTTATTATCGGTATAGAAAACGCCGATTCGTAAGATTCTCTTACCTATCGTCATTTCAACGTTCGACTTGTATCGACGACACATCATCTTCCTCTGGTAGTTTATGTTAGAGAGAAAAAAATCTACGGACATTTCTAACATTCCGAGGGGAGGGATTCACCATTGCCCTGAACGGTGCCAACTAATAAGATGAAAGCGAAAGGTAACGAGCGGAATCACTTTCACGTGAATTACAGTTGGCATACCGCGACGCCATTGTTTGGACGTCTGCACTTAAAATCTATTTAAAGCGCCTGAGACGGGAATGACTTCAACTCGCAGCTTAATAGCGCGCATCCCCGCAAGCCTTTCTTTAAAGTGTCTAGGTCCCGCGAGCCAATGTAGCAATGACTTTGGTGGATGGATTTTCGACCGGATGGTGATGGCCACGCCAAGAATATACTGGAGGACAAATGGGATATAGTTTTCGGCATTTTGAAGAATCCATTTCGCCAGACGTGCTACAACGTTCCTGGCAATGTGAAATGCAAATCTTCAGGATGGTATCTATACTGTATAGTAATAACGCCGTGTTGGTGCCTTAGAATGATCGGATGTAATATATGCTGAAGTTGGCTCGTATGGATACGTATGACTATATGCTATATGGCAGAGGGCTTATGTGACTAATGAGGCTGCTTTGCCGTGACAAATGCGATGTTTTTTTCTCTGTTAAGAGATCAGAGGTTTAGTTTCCGTCCGGGGCACGGTAACCCGCTGATTTTCTATTCACAGCCGTCGCGCGAAGAGTGCTGGTTGGCTGTTTGAAAAATATTTTGTATTCTCACGAGACCGAGAAGAAAAGACGCCATTGCTGTATTTTACGGAAAGCTTCTATCCGTGATATCCAGGGTGATGCGTTTTACTTGTACATCTTGGTCGATTGTACTGTTTTATTTTCATGGTTTATTGTATTTGCTTCCTATGGGGCGACAAGGCTTTCTGCAAACACAATGAGGCACTCTGGAAAATTGCTTGACGTACCAAGTAAAAGCTCCAAAATTCTGTGTAGCTCGTGAGATACATTTTCAATTTCTCTGCTTAATGATACTTATCTTGCGTCTGTATCGGTTTATCGTAATAGAAGGTAATCTATTGTTAATTTTATATAATATTTTATAAGTTTTCGTTAATTTTTTTTACTGGTACTTTCGTGGTTCTTAATAATCATATGAGTAGTCATTCACAAAACTCGCAGATGTTTCCTACGGCAAAGGGACCTATTCTCGGTGTAACATTCTCGGATAGCTGATAGGTATCTTCACACATAAGTGACACTAAATATCATCAGCAGATCATTAGCCGTTCTCACAAAAAGCTGAATCTGGAACATATGGCGAAAAATGTGCGGTGAAATCACGTGTCACTCGACCATTAGCGTAGAAACATCTAAAAATAGACATTTCCGACGTTATTCAAGATCATGAGAACTTTTTCACTTTTCACATCAACATTCAATCCATGGTACGATGAGTAAAAAAATGGATTGCTCTTGTTTATTCGATGCAACATAAAAATTGGTTTTACCTCAAAACAGAAAAAGTCTCCATGTGGTGTATTTAATTCTGTGAAATACAATCATAGTATTTTTCGAAATTCTACGTACAAACATAATTTCATAATACAAACCGTTCAGCGTCTCTAAAAATCTATAAGAAGGTACCCCAAAGGCCTTAACCTTGGTCTAGCATAACTGTATAATCAATAGGGTAAACATAAGGGCGCGAACTTAGGGGTGGATAAGACATTACAGTCAATCCCCCAGCCATCCAGCCAGCCAACGGTTGCTGTACTTGGCTGCTGCGACTGGAGATTGTTTAGTCGATATAATGGTCCTATCTCTAAACTCTGTGGTTCCATGGCTTAAGAGATGGTTTCGTTTAGTCTGCACGTAGCAACGCTGAAGACTTCAAGGCGTCGATTATTTTCGTAGCGTCTTGACGGCACTCCCGGAAATAATGGCTTTACGAGCTAGCATGCATTTTATCCCCTACATAAGACGCGTAAGTATCGCTACATACACATATTCAATTTGTCTTTTATTTTCATAATGCAATGTCGCAGTGTTGAAATCAAAAATCAAAGAAAAATTTTCACTACGTACTATAGCGCCTACTTTCGCGGTTTTGCGGTTGACGTTATGAATCAGACAAGGCGACGTGTCAGAAGCTACCAAAGGGAGGAGAGTTTGCTACTTTGTTACTTGGGCGCAGTTGTCTCATTTAACGCATAATTAAGCGTTGCTCTTATGCGACTCAACGGAGCATGTAAGACCTGAAGGAAACTAGGGTTCCTATCACCACTCGTGAGACAATACATTCATAAGTGTTAACCCTGACGATTGTTCAAACTCTACCAAGACGATGCTCTTCTCTCTACTGATGTTCCTGATGCTCTACCTTCGGCAACCAAAGGGTCTTATCACATTATTTGACGTATAACACTTATGTATCAGAGTGAATGGCCGAGATAAGACGTAAGTGATTAGCAATTCATGACACATAGACGACAAGGTGGTAGCCCAGTTACTACTTGGAACGACATAATTGTTTAGTAATATTGCGAAATTACTAGTGGACGGTACTTGGAAGGTGTCTAATTATTTAATTAATTGATTACTGTAGATTTATGAAGAGTTTTCAGTGTTTTTTGATTAATTATATTAGTTTGGTCTTAATCATGACTTATAAATAGAAAAATTTTTGGGGAGACTTTAGTGCCGAAACTTTATGGATCATTCACAGTTGAACTATACCTTTTGATAAGTCAAACTTTCTAGGCGTGTTTTGATATTTATATTTTAGGGTGTACCTTATACTTAATTCATCCGAATTGGAATATGTTCGATCAGTGCGGTGACGTTTAAACTTATGAATATCATGTGGATTGTATTTCAATATTTATTATTCATACATTCGCTACCCTACGTGTTTCGGGGTGCAATTTTCATAAATCGAGATATTTTTCTGAATAATAACGCAATCAGAATTTATTACGGAAAGAAGCATTGAATCGTGTTAACTGCAAAATATTTGACATAGGGTATCGTATATCTGCATAAATGTATAGAAAAGTTTTGGTGGCAAGTAATGTAAAAATCTAAGACTTTAGAAACGTCTAACACTTATCAAGGCATACATAAGGCCAATAAATTATCGTTTTTCCAATTAGTGGCCAAGCCTCATCGGACAGTCTCGCACGCAAACTTTTCCCGGGAACCTGAATAACGATTAACGACTGAAAATAAAGGTAGATAAAACTGAACAACGTGAATAAAGAAAGACAAAACTGAATTGCAAAGCTCTTTGCAGCGGAATGGCAGAAGAGCGTTTGATCCCAATATAGCCAAGGAAGAAGTACCTAACCAAATTTATCACTGCCGTTCAAAGTGACTTTGGACAATGGCCGGTTGTCAGCATCGTTACGGATCGACGCAAGGGTAACGCCGTTTTTGACCGGCTTAAGAAATGTATTTTTAGAATCTGGAGAAGCGTCTTGAGTCATTAGACAGACGGCAAGAGTGTCTCTTAAAAAGAAAATAGGGTACGATAGTTTTATTTGAAATCCCTTCAAGAATTCCTTGTTCCTTGTCAGTCCGTTGAAGATCCGTTAGTATTAATTGGCTCAACGACCCTTACACATGACGCATATACTTTCCAAGAAAAGTACGAAAATCGCAAACATCCGTTTTTCAGGAACCGTAGATTGGTACACGTATTATCGGTGACAGGCATCTTGGACATTTATTATTCCTCTCGTCCTTTTGCAACGTGTAATATGTTTCGGCACCCCATACAAAAGCATCGATGGAATAAATTATGTATGAAAAACCGTGACGGAGAAGACGAGAGAGAAGAAAAAAAGAAAGGAAATACGGCAGCGATCCCTGGTACCCTCTTCTGTTCCGTTGACGCCGGCCTAAGAACATTCTGTAACCACCCTCCCCCTTTCTTGAGGGTCTTGCAAGAAATCAAAATTTTTTTTGACGCCCGCGTTCAAAGTACATTCGCAGTTTTTAGGGGTCCCTTGGCGGCGATCTACTACGATACGAAAATACTGATCAGCCGTAAGGGAGGCAAAAAGAGTGATTGTACTTTTCCTCGCTGATCGTAGAAAGATTGCCAAACTTTATTGGCCCTGTCAAACCGTGAATTGTTACAGCTTCTAAAACTAAGAGGTCGCAGAAACAAAAGGTACAATACTTTTCGTGTCATTTATATTGTCGTTTATAATATTAGTTCCGATATTTTTCTTTATCTCGTGTGATATATCTTGTCTTAAAAAATTTTCAATGAAATATCAGATTTTTCATTTCTCTTTTTATATCATCGAGACTGTTTTGTGAATTGACCGGTGAACTTTCCAAGCGACGTCGATGCAGGTTGTAAAATAATTTGAGCTTTGATGGGCCAAGCACGGAAGTCAGGCAACTATAAACCCAAACACGCACACAATATCACCCTCTCATGGTGGTTGCGTCATTGCTGGCAGGGTATGGTACCGCATAATATCAACCCTCTGTTGGCAACGCACACGCCCTGGTCCTGCCATATCGCAAAGCACGAACGTATTATTAAATAATTCTACTCTGCAAGCTAGGCATGTCCTGCCCCTAAGGCTGCTTGAATTGGACCTTTCGTCTTTGTTTGTGTTTGTAAAGTTTTCTGCTCGTAAAACTTCTCGTTGCTCCCGCAGTTCGAAAGTAAATTAACTTTTTTTCCCAGGCACCCTTCCCTTTCTCTTCCTTCCGTTGTGAAATTCCACAGCTTCCTGAAAAAAAAAGTTTGCGAAATAAAATGGTACGCAGGTACCTGCAGAAATGTCACCCCTAGTTCGCCTTCATATAAATTCTCGATAATCTACGTTCAGCGATTATTATTTATGTCAGAGACATTTATGATGCCGATATTCATACTCTTGTGAGGACCTTTGCCAGAAAATGCATTACCAAGATATTAGTGAATTAACAAAAAATTGTGAGCCTTTTACAATATTTTGAACAATTTAGTTTACTCCTACATTGCTATCATTCGATATATCCAGCACTTGGAACTTGATTCAATAAGTTATATTATTTCTTACGTTATATTTCATTATTAATATTAGAATGTTAAAAAATAAGAATATATCATTTCATACAGATTAACGCAAACAAACAAAAAAAATAAATAAATAAATTCATTTATAAAAATAAAATAGTAAAATCTCTGCATATAATTAATATTAAATTTACGTTCTTCAAAACGGTGAGTTGTTAACGTGTATATAAAAATAATTTAAATCTTATTTGGTTTTCTTTTAAAGATGCTTCGTCCGATAATCCCACGATATGGGTCGTCAATGGTTAATCCGCATCTTTAATTTTGTTGGCCACCTCGATTTATCCATATCATTTAAAATTTGTTAATTCCTCTTCCCGGATATCCCACATTCAGCAAATATATGTGAGGCGTAAATTTCGGGTATATTTGAATTGGCGTAAGTTTCGTGGATATTTGAATTGGCCCTGTTTCCTAACACTGCGTAACCGGGCGGCACACCTTACTCGTTCGCACGTTGCTAGGCGAAAGGGACCGGCTACCGATTCGCAAGACCCATCTTCCCAATAGATAATCGAGGTGGCGCACAGGTATAGTGATATTTTGACGCGGGAATATTTAAAGGAATGTTCGCGTCTCGTTACAAAGTCATTTATTCATGAATAATGATGTAAGTCGAATGAAAACTTGTTGGCATTAATTGAATTTCTAGATTCCGGTTACTATATAATATTCATATGTAATTAATTAATTATATAAAATTTATAAAGCCATTGTATCCCGTAAAAAATATAAACGTATCGCGATAATGTTCATATACTGTATGGTATTACGAGGAATGTAAAATTAGGCAGGATATACAGAGTGACAAATGTGAAAGTGTGAAAACTAAATTGATTACTATTTTTTAACAGATACAGAAATAAAAAAAAAAGAAATGATGGTTAAGTAGTAGAAGCTTTGAAATTCTATTAAGGAACGCAATTGCATGGTTTTAAAACTTTTATATATTTTAGAAACGAACATATTAAAAATACCGAAAATCTGTAAGGGGCAAAACACTTAATGGTAACGCCGATCAACCCAAAGATCTAGAGCAACTGAAAGTGGCTATTCAGAAAACGAATCACGATATTTCTGATACTCTGAGAAAGCATGTGTTTCATTGTTTAAAAAAAGGCTAGATTACTGTGTCAATTCAGATGGTGCGCATTTCGAAAACTTATACCGTGTTTGCCTCTTACGAATTTTCAGTATTTTTAAGGTGTTCGTTTCCAAAATATATATAACTTTTAAAATCACGCAATTATGTTCCTTAATAAAACCTCAAAGTTTCCACTATTTAATCATCATTTGGCTTTTTTATTTGTGTACGTGTTCAAAAATAGTAATCAATTAGTTTTCACACCTTTCCATTTGTCATCCTGTATGTTACTGGTATACACACTGAAACAAGTATCATTTGATACGTGAAATGTGATGATATATCTAATCCGTTGCTTCAAATTCTTGAGCTTGAGAAATGTTTTAATTTTGGCGAATCTTCGGAGGGTACTGAGAAACAGTTTTGCTTCGTGGAATTTAAGATGGTTTATCTTCACGCACCCGGTAGGCAAACGCCATTTTGTTAAATTTATACTCAGCGAGGATTTATGCTTGAGCTATTAACGCATTATTGAAAGTCATAATGGTACCCCTGGCCCCGCTTTTACTGCTCTAAGGCGTGCATTTATCTTAGGTTTCGAACGAAAGTTTCTTGAAACTTTGACGCGAGAGAAAGATTTTCATGTAAGAGATGAAAAGCAGGGCTTACTGAAGAAATCGTTATTCTTCGTTCGGTTTAATAAAATTGGGGAAATCGTTGAATCTCAAGAAATAATTGTAGATTACTGCAATTTCAAATTATTAAATTACACAAATGAATAAGAGAGATAAATCAATTAAAATTAACAAGGATATACCGATATTCATTAAGGAATATGCAGGTACATATATATATATATATTCGCTCAAAATTTAAATTGTTTAACATAAAATCTGATAACGAATGGTGCTTTGTAGAGTAAAGAATAAGTCTTCATAATTTAGTACGAAAATTTAATTATAATCCAGATATGTAATGAACTGACTCTTTATGCTAATCTACTCGGCAGCCAACTTTCGTTTCTATCCTATGCTTTTTGCATTTATATACATTTTTCTACCGCTTAACTGCAGCCGCGAAAAATTAATATGTCCTGCATGCATATTTAACTTTTAGTACTTACCTAGCGTTATACGTGGATTTCAGTAAATCCGTAGAAATTGTTTTAAAATGTAAAACAAAAAGTGGAACACCGCGAAAAACATAATAATTCTTGCATTAAATTAGTATCGTAATTGCCGTGTATCAAAAAAAACATATGTGATTATCAGAGAGTCGATTACTGTCAAAAAGGACATTGTTCCTACTTTGTTACTTAGGACGTCAAGAAAATTTATGATTGGATGGCAGCATAAACCCGTTACGTCATAAATAGGATTTTGACACTTTCATCACATGGTACCCAATTTTAATCCCCGATATACTACACATGCAAAAGTTGTCATGTTCCTCGTGAAGCGCATCTGGGGAATATAAAATATGTAGATAATACCATTAGAATGAGCGATCCACCCTCTTAGAGAACCCTGGCTAAGACACCCTTGCAAACTTTACTCGAATGCTTCCGTTTCGAAAGGCGTCATTTCCAAAGTTTAGCGTCGTCCCGTGACGTCGGGCATCGTCTGCCTTAACGTTATCGCCTGGTCGTTAAATTCCTATGAGATGTCGGGGACATGTCGAGCCTGGATTTCGGTAATCGCTGTGGGATTCGCAAGAGATTTTACCAAGGGGTGGAATAACCTTACATATTTCCACGTTGACGAGATTTTTTAGTAAAGGTACAAGATATAACTACTTTTCATTCCCTACTTCATGTCACAGCATATGACACGTGTAGACATATACTATGTATACTAAGCTACTTTTAAAAATTAACGAAATCAAAAGTTTCATATTGTAATAAATTCTTTTTTTTATTTATTACTTTATTCTTGTCTGATTTCATAAAATAAATTGAACAACTGAGAACTCAACTTTGTACTATTTAAATTAAAAAAAACGTTATAACTCGGACTTATAATTTAATCCATATATTACCTATTCCTCACATAACCCATGCATTCTCACA
>JARQTI010000415.1:613555-628284 GCA_030142655.1 Trachelus tabidus | reverse complement strand
GGGACGGTAATACGTCCCGCATGATAAACACGACAGTCAATCGTTCCAGACTCGTGACGTGAAATAACGTCACAGTACATATATGTTTAATTTAATCCATATATAGATATATAGATATTTGAATATCCTTAGATCATACAGCAATGTCGAAACAATGCCAATGGTAGGAACGACAGGGCACCGTATCTCGCAAGCAGTCGCTTGATTCTAATTACCATACTATAGAAGCTCCGCTAGCGTGTAACACTTCATTGTTATCGAGACATCAGCTGTAATATAGTTATTGTTGTTTGGATACATATATATTCAGTTGCTATATTGTCAATTTTGATGAGTATGTGATTGAGGGACGCTTGATTGGTTTAATATATTTGTGATTGTGTGGGGTCGAAAAGTGTTAAGGGCATTCATAATTTGACAAAGTACATCGAGAAGAGGAAGAACAATCGTTTTGAACAATTGATGGCATTTGGCATAAATTTTCTAGAGCGTATTCATGGGGATTCTTAATAAAATGTCAATAGGATGCTCGGGAGCGGATTTCGAATTTTCCATCTGCATCCCCAATTGCTATTCATCCACCAATGGACAAAGAAGTACGTACTCCTATCGGAAAGCATCGTACGATGGAAAACGAGAGAGTGGACCCTCCTCTACGATATAATCGATTCCTGATTAATTTTTCTGTCGATGGCACACAATGAATATTTTCAATAAATTATTCAAATTAGCTCGCAAAGGGCCCGTGAAATTGAATTAGCCATTGTTGGCATCTCTTTGTCGTCGCTCCATTTACGCCTTCGAAAATCCTTCTACGGGTCATTCGGATAAATAAAATTTCAATTATCGACAGATTGACGTACAAATTGGTGTAATTTTTAACAGTGCACGTTATTAGCTTGAAACGAGAACATTTTCAATCGAGCCACATAATTTTGTAAAATATATATTTCATGTAAGAAAACATCAATATACGCATGAATTTGACACTGTTTTTTTTTACCCTATACGTAATCTCCGTAGACTGGAATGCGTTAGTCCTCCATGCGAAATGGAAGCTATCCTTTGATCTGGATTACGTACTCTATCTATGCATTAGTATCGCAGATGCATATATGCCATAGGGAGTTGTGATGCGATTAATGCTATATCTCGCGTCCATTGTGCTAGACGAAATGCTAGCTTTAGCTTAGGCCTTCTGGGTAACTGTAAACTTCCATCATACATTATGTAATAATATCAACGAAATAGGAAATAATAGGCTGAAATGAAAAATTCCGATTTTCAAATTCCGGCAATTCAATATTTTAAATCGATTGTATTCATACACAATTTCCATGAGAAAATATGGACAATGGATTCTATTTTTTCTATGAGTATGCACTCGTACGTGGCCTGACCTACTACCACCAATTTTCTAGAGAAACGAATAATACAGCTCTGGCTAATATTTACCGAGCTAATAACCCGGGACTGATATATGTATACTTAAAACGTGCGATACGTGGGAAGAACTCGGAAACTAATGTCAAGAGACACATTTCACATTGTACTTATAAATTATCATTTATCTCTATTATTTATCAAAACTTTAACGCAATATGGAATAACGAAAATAAAAATTTGGGTGAAAATTGCAATCCGACAGAAGATAAGAAGTTCGAGTAAATCAATAAAGTTTGGTTATGATTTTGAGGTGCAAGTATGGTCCCCATGCACGAAACGTACACATATTATATAACATGGGTTTCTATCGAGGATGTTTGGGAATCAAAGAAAGTGAACTAACAAAGTCACTAGTATCCTTTTATATATTTGACTTTCCTTCTGTGGACATTGGCAAAACGCGATCTTCATTTCCTTTCTGAAAAATCGAAAAAGCCACCTCCACCTGCAGTTTCTTACTATTTATATATGGCAACTGTCCCATGGCGATTATACTCTCCCAGTGGGTACTTCCAGTATATTCAAAACGCCAGTGACCACGTCAAATATTTTTCAGTATTTTTTCAAAAATTAAAGAAATGCAAAATTGTATTCTTTCAGTGCGAATTTTTTTTTTAGGATTAAAAATTAGTATACAGCGTCTATGTGAAATCTACAATTTAACTTTTTCTGGTAAATCGTTCAAGCTACCACCTAAGTACCACAGTGGTGTTATTGGTGAGAGTAAAATTTTCTCCAAAGCTCGTAGCCCGTATTCACAACTCGCTCTTAAAGTCACTTACAGAATCGCTTGCAGATAAAAGTCACTAAGAAAAAATTTAAAAGCGCACTATTATCACTAAAAGCGAGTTCTGAATACGGGCTCATGTGTTTTCCAATTTTATTCACGAGTACGTAAAGAAGATCTAGACTAGGTAGAGTGAACCCACGAGTAGTTCGTTGGGCGTAGACTATACATATAATAACCCTCTGATTGTCCCAACGTATCTTTAACTGTAATTTACGTCCATCCCCGTAAACGTAGAATGCAAAAGACTGAAAAGCTCTGTGGCGTTTTACCGTCGGAGCAACAAATCATTATTAACAGAACCAATACGATAAATAAATCATAGTATTTATAAAGCACGACCACCCTGCCACCAGGCGGCGGCGTCAGTGAATTACTGCAGGGAACCATTTTTTAGGATTATAAAGGGGTAGGTAGTTGCTGCCTCGCTACGAAAATCCTACTCTCGTATACCAAAAGGAAATTGTCGGCCAGCCTGCGTCCACTAGATACGTTATGCGATATATTCCAAAATGACCACGTAAAGTTTACTATGTGTAAATACGAATTTTCACGACTTGAAAACAAGCCCGTTCATCAGTCTCCATTCTCTTGTTTCTAATCTCCAGCGCGGATATATTTATATACTGTGGCCGGTATGCGATGTGACTCGACGATGAACCCGAAACAACGATTCTCAGGATAGATGAGACTTGTATCTAGAGTAACAAAAACAATAGTACTGTACAAAGTTCGTCGCTCCATAGGCGACGAACGAACACACGCAAAAGTGTATATCTATATATAGTATATTCTTGGTATCCTTTTACTGTCCATGGACAAAAGAATGCACTTCCACCACGAGATCGTATCTCAAGATCCTCGTGTATTTCTATCTTGCACTGGGATTGCCGACAATTCAATGTTTTTTATGGAATCGTTCAGACATCGAACACTGCTAATGACGAGTGGAGAATCACCTTGAATAATCGTGCGGAGATTTTTCAGAATAAAACTTTGTCGAATGGTATCCGTGAGAATTACCGACTTCCTTAGTCACAGTCGGTGAGACTCTGGCCAAGAGATGAGAAGACTTAAACACTTGGTTATCTGATTTTGATTAGATACGGTTTCTATCTTGACGCGAAAGCGACTTCATGCATCTTCTTCAATTTTATACGGTACCACAGAGATATCTTTGATAAAGTATAAACTGCATATTGCATTTGACTACATTGTTGCGTAATTTAAAAAAATTTTTAATAGAAAGATGAGGTTTTACTTGTAAAGCGTTACTGGATCTAGATAAACGTCTTCAGTTTTTATAAGTTGAGCAAAAAAATGTTCCCATCTTGATACCGGACTTTGTTAATAAAAGTCAATTTAAATTTCGATTCGAAAGTATGGTAATTATATCAGGCTTCAATAGCATTGTGTCATTCACATTGAATCCACCAACACCCAATCTAAAAAACAAAGGTCTTTGTCGGCCTTGTGCTTTGTTCGAATGACCCTATGTCACCCCTATCGTGCCGACCCCTTCGATTTACTAAATACAATCAATGGTGAAGAGCCAACCCCCTTAACCTGAAATACACGACGCTCGCCTACCTCGAGTCTCCACGCATCGTTGCTTTGCTACCCCATGTACATTAAAACAGCTACACCAATGATAATTGAACGGTCAGTTTCACTCGTCGAGTGAAGGTATCATTTTTCTTTGTAAAGGACAGTCTTTCATTATTTACTCTGTGCACGCGGAAATAACATTGCAAAAGAGCCTATCGTTGTTTCGCTACCTACAATATACATATAAATCTATGGCAATTATGCGCGATCGTGACATTCGTGATTTCCTTCACGCGAGTATTGTTACTCGTGCATATATATCTCTCGTGTTTTGTAACACCTATTACCTTATTAGTAGTCGACTACATTCCAGTCCAATTTTATTCTACAGTCACTCAGCTGTTCTCCTGATACATTTCCTAGCTGAATATGCGTATGCTATTCGATGCTTCGGTCATTTATTACGTATTTGATTCGTAGATAATTAATAAAGGCGTATCAAAATCTCTGTTAACGTATACTATGTCAATTTTATTATCAATAGGAGTGAGGATCGGGATTATGGTGGTATAGCTTTTTTGTTTTCTAAGCAAAGATGGCGTCTGTTGTAAGATTTATCAAAAGGTGAATGCACACGGGTACCTACTGGAGACCTACTGATTGTTCGAGATGCTTGAGAAAGTATATATGTAACTCCTCAGCAGGGTACTAGAGATCGCACGTGCATTACTTCCACAAAGAGTATTAAACCGCCACTCCTACCTCCGCGTATCTGTTTCCTCCATACACACTGTGTCCTATTTTTCCTCACAAAGGTTGCATCCTTCATTGTGCGACGCGACAAAGAAACGCGTGACGCGCGCTGCACCCGGACACGCTATTTTACACCCCACAAAGGGTCCGCTAATGCGCGGTAAAGGGTTTTCAAATATATTACCAGTTAGATCGACGGCGAATATTTTTGCCTGGATCCCAAGTGCTCTGTTGCTCAAGTGGATTCGCTAATATTGCCGCTTAATCGCGTCTCCGATATCGCTTTACAAAGGATCAAAAAATGATGCTCTACTCTGACCCCTCTAGGAAGTACATTCGTCTTGTCCTAAAATTCTTATGACTTTTTGCCTCGCTGTTCAGCTGTTTGACTGTTTGCAATATATAGCTCTATGGATGACTTTGGCTGAAAGCAGAAACTCCTATTGCATATATCACAAGTGCGAAACTGACTCTAACACCTACTGGATCTTTTTTGGTTCTCTTGTCATGGGTCCTTTACACAATTTATTTCTTGACTCTCGGTGACGATAGTTGTCTGACTTTCTTGCTTTAAATTTTGTACAAACTTACAGCAGTTGTCGAAAGTTATCTTGGTTATACTTGTTGTAATTAAATGAGGGCAAACTCATTATAATGCTATTAGAGCCAGCTTGTTGCTCTTCTGTGGATAACGACTTCTCCTTCCTGTTCGTTAGCGCGGCGCGACGTTAGCCTGTTATCTTTCTTAGATACGGAAGATGAGATTCTCCAGGAGCAACCCTGTCGCTGCGATGACTTGATCATCCTAGTGCATCGTTTTAATATTATACTAACGGTACTGCACGTACTAAGTATAGGACGTTACGCTAAAATTTACCTGTACCTCGTTGACATTGCTGGTTAATTTGCTTTGCTGATTTTCTCCGATAGGCATTTGTGCGGTATGGTGATGTGACAGTCGACATGGCTGCTATACGGAAATTTAAGCTTGGTGTAAAACGCCGTGCCAGAGTTGAATATGTGTATTAGGAATTAGAGAAGAATTAGAGACAGTCGAGAATGGGAAATCGTGAGTTGTATTTCTAAAATGAATGAGAATTTTCACTGTTCTTCAAACTAATGAAACTATTTCCGCAGAGGATTATGGGAAACGATATCCAGAGTACGTGCTAGGAATTCTTGGCACTTCTATCGTAACATTTGGCACCGATTTATTCCTGGTGACATACATATACGTGTTTAGAACGTAACTTGTTGTCAGTACTGTTGTCTAGATTATCATCGATCTCAAAGTGACCGATATAAAATATTAAAAGTCGATATACTTAATTTTTAGAGAAAGAAAGTCTTCTCGATCTTACATCCTAATTCTCTACATGTTCATACCCATCGTTTTGTCGACTTAGGTACTGTAACCATATACGGCGTAAAATTCTCGCAGCAAGAATGATACGATACACGCTCTTTTGGATGGCGCGGCTTCTGTAATATATGTATATTCCACCTACGTTTCATCTCGCTATCTCATTCCCTTACACGAGCTTGCTGCTGCACGCTCTGTCTACGATGCGTTACATTGTCTCGTGATTTAGGACTTGAATGTTATTATATGACAGAGCACGTAACGCGGAAATATCCAGAGCTCGATTGTTCAGACGTGTAACGAGACGCGAATATTCCTTTAAATATTCCCGCGTCAAAATATCACTATACCTGTGCGCCACCTCGATTATCTATTGGGAAGATGGGTCTTGCGAACCGGTAGCCGGTCCCTTTCGCCTAGCAGCGTGCGAACGAGTAAGGTGTGCGGCCCGGTTACGCAGGTACCACATTTTTATAAATAATTCATTTTATATATTTCCTATATATTTTTCTAATGCAATATTTTCGGTATTTTTCTTTAATAATCAGTGTTAGGAAACAGGGCCAATAAAAATATACCCGAAATTTACGCCTCACATATATTACTGAACGTGGAATATACGGAAAGAGGAATTAATAAATTTTAAATAACGTGGATAAATCGAGGTGGCCAACACAACTAGAGATGCAGATTCACCATTGACGACCCATATCGTGGGATTATCCGACGAAGCATCTTTAAAAGAAAACCAGATAAGATTTAAATTATTTTTATATACACGTTAATACCTTACCGTTTTGAAGAGCGTAAATTCAATATTAATTATATGCGGAGATTTTACTATTTTATTTTTGTAAATGAATTTATTTATTTATTTTTTGTCTGTTTGCGTTAATATGTATACAATGATATATTCTTATTTTTTAACATTCTGATATTAATAATAAAATATAACGTAAAAAATAATATAGACGACAGTAACGATTTTCTGTTTTAACGTACGTAAAGTATCCTGACTATACTGAAGCAAGAAAAAAAAACACTTTGTACTGTTCTGAACTTCATGAATGGCGTAAAAAATGGTAAAAAATCACTTATAAGTTATACATGTATGCCGTTCGCTATTGATCAAATATGGTGACCATAATTGAAGTACTCGCCTTTGAAGCGACCCTTGGGCTCTTCTGGACATTGAAGATCTAAACGGGTATAAGTCCTAATGAGAAAGGTCGGGCCCTTGACGTCATAGAATCTATTACACGAAGTTGCTAAAACGCAAGACCAATTATGTGGATCGTAAGTCATACCTAGTTTGGCTACGTTTAGATACAGGTAGATCAGGGGTACGCGATGTTGAATGTTGTATGAGCGGGCCTCTCCTTGCAAATAGCAAGCGGAGAAGGTAATGGACCGAGGAGACCGCCGATACAACTCAACTTAGTGCCGACTAATTAACAACTGTAATTAATTGGAGATCTTAGAGTTTCGCGAGGGCATAGGGGTGAGCTAAGGAGATTCGCCCGACGTTCCATGGATTTACAAAGTTCTCGTGGAAGATACTCGGGCGTTAAATGATTCAGCAATGTCCTCATTAAGGTTCAAGTAGTAGGCTACCGACTACTCGACAAAATTGTTCCTTTAAAGCCTGTATCTTTATATATGTATAGTCTTTAGCAAGTTCCGGGTGTCACAGCTTCCTTCTTCTGCGCAGATAAAAAAACTTCGACTCGATAGATACTTCGTTCCGGATTACGTGATACTCTAACAATTTATTTTCCGGCTATGCGACGACATTGCGTTCGGCCTTGCTATATCTCTGACAGTATTTTTTCATTATATTTCCCCATACAGCTAATAATTCAAAGCCCCCATAGTTTCGCACCCGACGCAAATATTTTATCCGATGACAGCGCGCACATGCTCCATTTTGACAATCATATCTGACAATTCACTGTTATTTCTTCTGCTACCACTTCTTCCCTACCACTTTCTTCGTCTCTTCGTGCTTTCTTCACATGTAAGTATATATACCATTACATCCACCTGCTCTTTTATCTTTCTCTTTCTCTTTATCACTGGATTCATTCCTGCTCTCTTCTCTTAATTTTGAATTAAATCATTAAGGATGGAGGAAATTTTCATAAATTTCAAAAATACTTCATTATATGTATATGCTACGGCAAATACTCGGAGCGCAAATTAATTCCTTGAATTTCAATGATATAATTTCACTTGTACAAATAATACGTTCGCACTACTCGAAGAGGATTACGGGTCCTAATAATAATTAGTGCCACAAGTGGGATCACCTATTATCACCAGTTCACGATCTTAGGTGCTTAGAGTTGAAATGAAATTGTGAAATAAATATATTACGATTCTCCCCTGCTTTATAAATAATTTCAGCACTGCTAGTTCTGCGTTCTCAAGGGTCGAATGCCGGTCAAGTTGGAAAATTAATGTGACATTCTACGAATGGAAACGGATATGTACGATAAGGAGAATTAAATGATATATGTAATATAGAAGTTGATCAACTTTCGATATCTTAGAGTGCACCGTGTGCTCGTATAAATGCACGTATTAATCAATCATGGAATATATGATGGGATCACAAAAACTATGCTCCACGAAGGAAGAACGTAAGCAGAATTTTTTTTATATTTTCGTCGACCTAAATATAATATATCGACGGTGCCTCTTCCTTTATTATCTTGCACCCCTTGGATTCCACGTCATCCTTTACTCCGTCCCTCGCGCACTAATGTTTTCTGGTGTTTGGCTTCTCTCGCGAAACCCACCCTCTATTAAAGAGGAGCTCAAATTTGCTGAACACTCTTGGTCCGCCATATTGCTTTTAACAATAGCGCGACAATGAGTGACGTTTTCCCGGTCTCTTGTGACTACCTCACTACTACAAAAATGATGTACAAAGTGCACCCACCCCTTATACCCTCCGGTAGAAGCACCCCTTTTATGAGGCACTCTCCTTTTATAATTCAAAAGTTCACAGTTCCACGTTTTCTGCCATGCACAGAATGTACGTACTTTCGACACAGATGCTGTGCTGTCTTTAAGTGAAGAATATATTTTTTTTCAAAAATCCTTGTCAATCCTTAATTATATTATTATATCAATATACTCAGGGGTATATAATTGTAATTCCTTCGTCGTATCAGTGCTTATCGTGCGGTCTAAAAAGATGCCTGAATTTACCATATTTCCGACAGGGTAGTTCAGCCGGTTCACGATGTTAAGCCTGCGCTCAGAGGGTAGTGGGACAGTCTGGTATGATATTTAGAATAATATGCAGTTATGGCTACTTCGTGACATAAGTGATTAACACAGGACGAGATGTAGTTGAAATATGTAAATGTAAGGATCTCCACGCGCTTCTATACGCGGTGACATTTATCTCGCGAAAACTACAGAGGCTCAGGTAGTAACATTCGAAGAAACTAGATACAGCATTAAAATAAATCACTTCATAAACTTCATCGTTCTGCTGCATGCGCATGCTGGCGTAAGTATTGTCGCGCCGATCGTTGAGGATTTCGTTAAATCGGCACAACCATAGGAGCGCCAATTTCTCTTCGGAGACAATCCTTCCTGGACGACCTTGGTCCTGGGGCAATGCTACGAAATGCTGTTATTCAAAATAGCTAGTTCTTTACGATCATTGCGCAACTGCCGGAAAGTCCGCAAAGACAAGATTTCTGCATTCGCAGGAGGGAGTGTATGTGGCGGCAGTCTGCTTAGCGTAACGCGACATTAGGAAAGGTTACGGGAAGCATAGCGCCCCGAGAAAGCAGTTATTGTAGCTATTCCGTGCCAGCGTATTCCTTCAGTGGCTAAAGGGAACGTATTTCAGTGACGTTGAGCAGAAACGCGTTATCACGAATGGGATCGTCCTACCGTGAATAACTTTTGATGAAATTGCAGGAGCTTATCGTTTCGCGACTGATATAGAACAGAATAGCGAATCCTCGTGATACACGTATAATACCGTAATCTCTCCAAAGATAACACACTGGGTAAATGATTCGTTACTGAGAAACAATATCAATCATAGAACAGAGAATATTAGCAATTATACGAAAACCTGTAAAAGATGACAGTTCGCGTATTTCCATAATAGAAATTTAATTAGGAAATTTAATTAAGATCCTTATCTGAATTCTAGACTCGCGAAAGAAAATGTCCTTTAGGATTGTACTATTTCATGCGTAGGACATTGTGTAACTTTGCGCAATGTCACGTCAATAAATATACTTTCAACCGTTCTTAAGCCTATATCAGGTCGTAAAGTGCAACAGACAGTAAATCCTTAAACTTGAACTCGCTCTAGTCCCATCCTTCCGACCCCTGCGAAAATTCGTAATCCTCGTGATATCGTCGCTCGTAAAAATTTAGTTACGAGGAAACGCAAACTTTATTACCACGTCTAGTCTCTCATTCGCGCATTGGTAGATACACCGCGCGTACTCCTATATCACTCGTATAGGAACTTTTCCATGCTTTAGGGATCATTCAAGAAAATTAACTAAATCAATGCACGGTAAACCTGAGAGCAATCGGTTTATGGTGACCTTACGACGAGAAGTACTTTACTACGACTTGCAACTTTACGACTTTCCAAAGGGTCGCGGTTTTAGGGGGGCCAAGGGGGGCTCAGCTCGACGCTTTCGAAGTACTCGCCGAGGCGCTCGGTCATCCTTTATCTCGTCCGAGGGAGCGACCAAATTATTTTGAGGTCAGGCGAAGCTCAGACCCTCGTTTACTCGAATTAATTAAACGTCATATAGCTTTATGACGTCTAGTTTGCAAATTAATCCTCGGTAATAGGACTCGCACTCTGTCACTCTACCAACGAAGACGAGACCACACACTCGGCTACCTGCATACTCGACGATTGATGCGAATGCGCGACCCTTAACCTGTTTGACGCCCCCAGTGCAATCTTCTCCAATTCCCTCAACGTTGATAGCTCACAGGCTGAACTCGTATGAGAATAGCTGGACACGGAAATATCCTCACGGTACAAAAGCACTCTTTTGTCGTATTATAATATCCCAATGAATTTAACTGCTCCCTATACACACACGAGTATAGCTGTATATAAAATCTAATAGAAAATTTGAGAAAAAGGAAATAATCCAAGATCTCGTTAATGTTGACATAAAGAACGACTCACGTTGTTCCTTAATGCTTATGCTTAGGAGTTTTCGGTAAGAGCATATTGCTATACTATGACTGCAAAATGGCAAAGCGTGCATGAGCGTGCAATGAAGGACGAATAAAGCCATCGAGATAATGTTGGAATATACGTGTCTAACGCATCTTGATTTTCGATGACCTACATACTATACGGATGGGTAATTTCACGTGTGGCTTTTATTGTGATTCCACCCGATGCTCGTTACTTAAAAAATATAATGCATTGGATTACGCTATATTATGAATTTTCTCTAATACTAGATTATACCCAGTAAACTAATAGGATTATGAAAATGGTAGACGAAAAAAAATTCAAGTACCTTTCGCCGGGCATTCGTGTTTTATAGCAACAACGTTGCAAAGTGCATTACGCATATGTGTCTATACAATAAAATATCATACGAGATATTTCCAGGTATAATATCGAAAGTACAGCTTTCCGTGTTTCGTTCAATGCGTAAGTATGCACTATCGTGAGATAAATAAATCATTGATTTTTCGATCGGTTAACTCGTCTTACATAACGATAGCAAAGGGAACGAGTCTTCGCTCCAAAAAAAAGACAATCTTATAAACAGCTATGAATAAAATATCCAATCCGGTTACATGCATGGAATTACGTATCAACGACTGTGTACCGTCTGACATTAACGACGGTTAAAGATCAGGAGGTAAAATCGTCTGCCACCAGTTATCATCGTAATTTCGTCTACGACCGTTCAACGAAGCATTAATAAAGAGACTTTGAAGAGTCTCTGAGTCATCTTCAATCTTTCTCATCCGGGTCGATATAGGATCGTGGCCGTTTCTCGGCTACGTCACTGCCGAAAACAAATGAGCCTATGGCGATTCCTGTTGGCAGTCATTAGAGCCTTCGAAGAGCCAGTAATTGGCGAAGATATGATCAGCAAGGTGGGCACGACACGAGGATTCAGCCGAGTACACAGGATCGTGCCTCTCGAGCCTGGCGGCTGCCGTGGCGAGTTAATGCCGAATGTTTCCCTGGCATTAAAGGTCTGGAGCATAAGGTGAGTCAGAGAATCTGACCTTACTGGTATTTACGTGCGTTTATCCAGCCACTTAGTCGTAAGGCTACTTATACAAGAAAGAATTATAGAAGGAGAGTCGGACGTGGTGAGTGTAAGCAACACCGGCCAAAGGTGTTCCACGCTAAATGCATGTAGGTGGACGTGGTTTGCAATCGCGGAGGTGGCTGCAGTCTAAAAGGTGAAAAGCAACTGTGGAGGCGTCTTCATTTTCGCGAAGTGGATCCCACACGTGTACGTTGCCAGATGTCGAGAATTTTGCCACGAACTTCTTCGTTACTTTTATACTACTTATAATTGCAACGGTAACGAGCTCGTGCATTATTAGATGAAATTACATTAAGCTTATCGAGGATAAGGTGGCGTTTTATATTAACCGCCTTATTATTCCTACGGTCAATTGGGCTACGTACGTCTCTTATGCTAATCGAGGGTATACCGACGAAAGTGTTTCACTTAGGTGAAATTAATAGGTGGGACTGTTACGGGCCAAACGTATAAGAGGATTACAAGATTATCTAGCTAAGCGCCGAGCGCCGCGATGTTATTCGTTATTTATCGCAAATAACGCAATAACTCGCCGCCCACTGAGTTAAGTACTCCTTAAGTTTCCTCGCGTTTATTATACGTGTAATTTATGGCGCTCGTAACCCTCAATGCTGATTGACGAATTACAGTCTCCACGAACTGATTGAGCTATCGTTAATAGCTCGCTGAGTGATCTAATTAACGCAAGGCTACACGCGGAAATGTATTGCATCGAGATACGTACTGGGGTTGCTCGTTAAATAATAGATTGGTGAGCGGAGTGCAATCAAAGATAAATTATTGACCCTCTGTGTTACATGAAACAGATACGGACACTGTCGATGCCATTAATCAGTCACTGCTCGGAAACAATCGAAACTTTCGACTAGAGTGTATATTATGTGTAGTCTCAAGGTGGATCTTGAATCTGCATCGTTTAGCTGAGGAATATGAATGTGGGAGGGGGAGGGGGAGGGGAGATAAAAATGTTAAATAATGCAATAAAGTATAATTTTCCACAACTCTCCCCAAAGGCACCTACGTGTTTTACCCTTTGCCGTGAAGGGAGGTCGGGCTAATGCAATTAATTACCCAAGTTTTCTATACGTAAGTGAAGAGTTACTCTTGCGCAACTTCACTAACGTTGAATGTCTATAATTTTTCTCTCTATTCTTTATCTGCTGTTATCTCCATGAAAATATTTGTACCTCGAATACCCGTCTCGATATGTCTTATTACATTACCGGGCAAAGTTTGAGGATTGTACGGATCTTGTTTGATATTATCTTTTTTTTTTATTATGGCTTAAGTTCTAACGTTACTAAGCGTCGGACAGATGCATACGATTTCTACATCATTCTGAAAACATGCACGTGCCCGAATAGCGTATAAACAAGCGATAGCGAGATAGTACGATAGTCACATGACGTAAATTTAGTGATAAGGTATATTATTTCACTTTTTTTTGGTCTCATTTCATCTTACAAAAATCCCAAGATCATCGATCTGTGATACGAATTCGAAACTCTCGCCAGCGCTTACGTATAGTATAAAGCTAAGTTGTACGTAAGAAGATAGGAAACACGAATCACATTCATCTATCCAAGGTGTCGGCTAACGTCGTGCATAAATTGTTCTCTTATATCATTCAGCTTTCCGAGTATTGATCGAACGACCATTCGTACTGGAAGCCGCAAATAAAAGACAGATGCGATCTTCGCCAAAGGCTTTATCGCGGTTCTCATCATACGACTGGTTACACCCGCGACCGGGACTCGCATTTCGCTTACATGTAAAGGGTGCCCAAATTCAATGCGCCGATCATTCTCCCGGACTTTGGATGTAGTTATTTTACAATATTATTTCTTACGTATCGATTACGTGAATTTTTAAAAATGTTGATACTACACCATATACACATATATATATAAATTTTTTAATTAAGAAAAAGAAGCAACGATACCCGTTCATATTTCTGTCTAATATTTTTTTATTGTGATCTAAAAAAGTCATTACATCGTAATACGTCATTTTGGGGATAGAAATAGCTATTTGGAATTAGCTATTCGAACGTAAGCTAAAACGGTACACCGTCTAGATAAAAGGCAGTCCCCCTATAAATACTTCAAGATTCCGTCCTTTTCGTGGCAACCGGTAACGCCAACACACTCCAGTGTTTCTTGGTGTTTTGTCTACTACACTCTCTCGTCTTCGCAACTCGTCTCATGGATGCGTGCGAATCTTCTCGCCATTGCACGAGACTCTCCCAAGGTGTGACACAGCCGGAGATAACTTATTCACCCGAGGTTGTCGTAAATGTTGGATCCAAGTACGAGTCAGCCGAATAAAATTCCTGCCCGCCACGATTCAACCAGCGTGTTGCGATCTCTGTCTTTTGGATGCAATACCAAAAGTCAATGGATGAAAAACCGTAACCACCTTTTGTCTTCGATGGAGTTGGAACTGTCTTGGTCTCTCTCTCTCTCTCTCTCTCTCTCTCTCTCTCTCTCTCTCTCTCTCTCTCTCTCTCTCTCTCTCTCTC
>JARQTI010000415.1:579373-606107 GCA_030142655.1 Trachelus tabidus | reverse complement strand
ATACATTTAGCACTCATGATATTTTTTCTTTAACAATTATTATATTTTTCTCAATTGTACAACACTAAAGTATTGTTGTTCAGATGTTATTTATGTACATTTTAGAATATATTACCTGAAGAGGGCCCAAGACCGGGCCGAAACGTCGTAAAACCGTGTGTTTTTTCTTTGGCTGGAAACTTGGTCAACATTCTTCACTCCCAAATTATACATGACCAGCCGACATTTTCTACATTTTAAATTTTAAAGAAAAAAGTTTACTTAACGTCGAAATAAACTTTTTTTCTCAATATTTGGCTTCTTTAGATGCAAGTAAAATTTGAAAAGTGACTCGACATGGCAATCATTCTCTCAAGTTCTAGTAATCATTTTCATGATGGTAATTTCAAACTATTACTGGCCCGTAACGTTGAATTAACACGCGGCTGATAGCATGGAAATTTCGATTTTCCCACAGGACGATACTTCGCTACCCTGGCTGGTTTGTTATAATGGATGGAGTTTCGGTAAAGCTATAGAGGTCTGCTCGATGAAATCGTGGGGTTGGGTTAGATCAGCAGTTTTGGTATAGCTTAAGAACCAGTGGGGGTGGTTGTTAGAGCCAGAATGAATTAGCAGCAGGCAGCCTTTACGTTGCACAGTCCACATCTCAGAATTCGATCCAGAAGAATGAAATGCATTTAATACGTCTCATGCTTTGATTCCCTTTAAAGTTCTCTCAATGTAAAAGTCAGCCTTTTCCGGAACACTCATTGTGCAGCATATATTGGAAGCATTTGGCGTCGCGTTTCACTGGTTTTAAATATTGTGCCATATTCTCGTGACTACGTGTGGTATATGCTCGTTTGAATAAACATTGTGAACGCATCTTTAAACTTACACATATAATTACTGGTGTGATGATGTTTGAGACATACGACTAATGCAAAAGTAATCAATATATCGGAACTAACTATTTTTATGACTGTATGTTGGATTATGTGGTAAAGTCTTAAGTATATTTTGAATTGTATAAAGCAATTATTGATTATGTGATCAATGGTGGATCAATGACTTTTTCAAATAAAAGCCGTCAATTAATTAAGTGAATCGAGTATACTCACAATAGCACTGAGGAAGGCGGAGTACAGGAAACGAAATCATGATGCTTTCATAGGGGGTGAGATAGAACTTAAGATCAGATGCTCTGCTAAGGAGTTATTATGTGAAGCACCAAGGGACTTCAGAGCCATCCAACTGGAACTAAGTTAGGTTGACTGTTTAATAGGCTTTCTATGAATAGGCAAGGGATTCAAATATATGAGATTGCTGGGAAGTTGATGATTAGGAAAAAATGTTTGACCAGTATCAAACACGATAAATTGTTTTAAAAAATCTTTATTCAATTGTTTTATGATTATCTTAATAATAGGATCATCGGTGTTTGATATATGTATACAACGAATGTTAATGTATTATTACAGCAATTATTACAATTATTACAATTTATTACTCCCAATAAGTTTTATTTCAATATTTTTAACAGCATGCCCAGAAAAAATTCCCAAAAATACCCTTTTAATTTAGCGTTCAAACTCCAATAGCCCCTTAAGGTTTTTGCCTAAACTAACTCTTGCATGTATGAAAATAATCTTGGGAAAATGTTTAGAGCTTCGTCCGTGTCGTATTTAAATTTCCCTCTTCTCTCCTGAATATTAATATCCCCTTTACTCTATCACGAATCAATAATCCGGTAATGCTTCCCTAACATTTTTGGAAATGTCCCATACCATCCCTGGTCCAGAATATCAATCGATCGCTTTCAATATTGCGACGAAAGCACAATGAATACAAATACAAAATCCCCTCTCCCTCGCCACCGGAATAAAATAGACAACCTATACAAAAAGAGTATCTCGATTCAATGACCTGAAGTTCTGATAACAATTATTCAATTGAATACTCACCAAATGCAACTGACATGCCCTTTGTGACTATCTTCTTATTACATGCAACAGTGACCCCTTGCCCTCTTAGCCCAAAGAAAAATGGGGAAGTAATTCAGACTTGATCAAATTTAATAAAAGTTTTCTTTGCAAATAGCATTGATATCAAGCATCTACCATATACACATTGATTTACGTATCAATTAAATTTCAGGAGGACGATGCATGGAAACTTAATGAATACAAGTTATCACACACTTTAAAAATGAGAGATTATCGTCAATCAAAATTTGATAATGATATGCTAAAACACATATGGGTATGGAAGTAGAGCTATTCCAATTTCCATTGATGCTAATTCCCTCATAATCGTACACCAGAAAATATTTACGGTTTATCAAATTTATATACCTACATCTGCTCCCCTCCTGATAGAACCTTCACTTCCACTCCTCTCCTTTCAGGTTGCCACTTTTCCCATCCTTCTCTCGGCAATCCCTAGTCGCTCCCCTAATGCCGTTCATTCGCCGCGCGTACCCCGTTAATTCAGCCTCGTAACTTTAACTCGCACACCGTGACTACCATAGCCGCCCGTATTATACAGGAGCCACCACTAAACCAGTAAACTAGTACAACGACCCCCTATGGCTATACATAAGTGCAGAAAGCAATGCATGCCAAAGCCATCTAGAAGATAAAGAAGAGGAAGAAATAAACTGATTTCCTAGACTCGAGAAATACGAAAACGATAGCGAGGGATTGTATACAAGCGCATTGCGGCAGAATATGTTAATGCATATACATATACATAGTATAAGTATATAGGAATTGGAAGCAACAAAAATTACAAAGATGAATGACGCTTGGCTGCTCGTGGATTTTAAGGGTTAAATTTTTGGCTCCCCTCACACTGAAGGAATCGAATTTTTTTACTGTTCTCTTGAGCGTTGGCTACTGTAACTCGAGAAAATCAATTTTCCTTCGGATGCTGTATGGCTGGGCTTCCCAGTCTGTCAGACTATGATTGTACCTTCCAGGCTTAATCTTTATTCCTGGAATCCCCGGAGAGTAATGTCCTTCGTCCTTCTGAAGTATCCTTCGTACTTCTAGAATGGAGGGTTCGACGCGTGTTACAACTTTGCCGACCCCTTCATTGGACCATCCTCAATTTCTGAGGCGCGAGGCAACCCCCATGACGACCACTTTTAGCTACCATTGCCCCAAACCCGATCCCTGTAATATATATTGTGTCCCCCGTTTTATCTGTTTCTAACCAGTAGCTACGCCATAAGATAGATAGCGCCACGGTTGACCATGCAGGGGGTATTAGAATTCTATAAATCGTTTGAGCTTGCCCAATTTTCGGAATCCCGTTAATTCGATTATTCGGCCACTTTCAATAGCCAGTGGATAATACATATAGGTATACAGTCTGAATAAAACATATGTATTTTCTCATTCGCGTCTTGTATAACCCTTGAATATCATCCATATTATATTTATAAATGAATTGACCTTTCGACAAACGTGCGTATGGCTTAAGCCACAGAATAGTGAAAAAGATAATTTATTCTAAGGCCAGAATCGAGCTACTTAGTATTTATCATCTACAGCATAAATTATATGTTACTTTTCTATACGGTAAGTACAGTATACCGAAAAATATTGATAATCAATATGAATATACTGATATCCGTTGGTCCTCCAAAGCTGTCCAGCTTATAAAATAGCATCATAAATTCCACTAAAGCGAATTAGAGATCCCTTGGCCGAAGTTCTCGAGGGTGGTAAAAGGGTGATAAAGTAATGTCGCACGAGCGCATAAATATGTCAAGTATTCGCCCTCGATTTATGTGGCTATGCAAACACGTTCTAGCGTACCTGCGTGGAAATCGCATACAGCGTAGAACAGAAGCATCGGACATTGTCCGCCGTCTCAAGAAATAGCAATGCCAGACGCTCACGAATTTACCTACAGACTACGTAACTCGAAAGGGTTATGGAAATAGAACAACATGGTAGTCTTGAGTATACTATATCCATCTGTAGTCCTTATCAGCATATACCTGAGTCACTTCACAAAAAGTCACATACACACAATCACGCACCATCTAAATATCGCCCAAATTCACCCAATTCAAATGAAATTTATAATAAAAATGACATCCCACCATATTCTTCTCTTTGCAGTAACTTTATAAAAATAATCTACCAAATATATCTGTATTGCCTCTGTTACGTAATTAATCGTATTATTATCGAATCACCAGGTATAGGATTTTCGATACCGAAACAGAAATGCTCTCCCACAGGACCACGCCAAGATACGATAAACATCTAGGATGGTTTCGATCTTCGACTCTCTTCCCTTAACGCTCGGGCTTTCCACTAACTCAATTAGTAATTCTGAACCACCACACGTACAAGGGCTTTCCGCCGCCACAAATCTGGCAGTGGGCCATGCAATCCCTACCCCTTAGAGATACACCTACGGAACGGACAATCTTGATAGGCTTCGGATGTTTCCTGGTGATGTCGCGTTCGGTCCAACCATTGATGAATTGCGGCGGGTGCTTTTTGGTCGACGACGCCACACCACAAACCGTCGGACAGACGAACTCGACATCGCGGCGCCAGGACACTTTTCTCACGCACACCAAACCTCATTGCGGCACACACGTTTATGCTTACGCGTGGATATGTATATACGGGATTTTATAAAGGTGTTAGTCAACACGTACGCTGAGAAGGAAACGTTTGTCCATAGGGAAACACGGACGTAGACACGTACCCTGCATGATTGAATTAATCCGTTCGAAGGAGAGCAAGATGTTCCAATTATCGGGCTCTTCCTTTTTCGAGGGAATTACGATGTGACAGGGATCTCTCGAGGCGAGCTTGATGGTATTCCTTATAAAAGTTATTCTTGACTTATTCAGTGGGTTTGATCAAGTTTTAAGAGGTATTAGGTTACCTGATGAATTAACACAGACATTTAGTATTTTTTTTTATGGACTACGTGAAGTTGTCATGGTTGTTCGATGTCGTGAGTCGAATTTATTGTATATTATATTTAAAGAATAATTTAAAGGCGTACTCTTAAAGGTACCGCAGGAAGCTAATAAAGGTTACGGATGTGAAACTAACTGCATCTTTTTGGCAGCTCGTAAATTTTTATAGAAATGTGATCCCCATATCGTTCTGCTAAGTTTGTTCGATGCCGTTGCAAGTTCGTAAATTAACGAAGATAACATCACTTTCAGCTTGACGAAGGTGCTTGAGAAATTTTGCCGACATCCGTTTTGTCCCCGATCAATATCGTTCGAAACGGGACGTTCAGTTTGAGAGTTATTTAATGATCTTTGTCCTTTGGAGCAAATACTGCACGAGTCTGATTCTTCACCACTGAACCACACTTTACGACATAGTCGTACAAATGGCGCTGTATGAATTAGTATTTGAAATTGCACTTAATCACAGTTCATCGCGTTTCCTGTAATCGATTATTCAATCGTATCTGGTCTACTTGTCGATTAGACAGAAATTGATCAATGCCAGTATAAATGTAATTACAATTCCATCTCAGGACTGAAGATGATCAATTAGGAGACAATAGCTGGATAAGATCGACAGATGTAGACAGATAGTCTGTCTATGGATGCATCGAGACCAGGCATAAACTGCAGTGAATTAAAAACCGAAGAATAAAAATTATTATATGGAAGGATTAACGTGTGCTGATAATGATCTTACTTTAATATTCTGTTAATTTTCGTTAAACTTTTTAAAACGGTGTCCTCGATGGCTATCACGCTTCTATCGTAATAGAAACGTGTATTATTATTGCGGATTGTATTATCAAAATGTCTGCTCCTTGTTGGGAATTTCTATTCTCGCTATAATTGTAACCCAGCGTTCTGTGTTGCGGATGCGAGTGGCGGCCACCTAACTGCTCGGAGTGAAACGAGGGTGTGCAGGGGTTGATTTTGGTATTTGATCGGATCGTGCTGAGCATGGTAATGGGACGATACCGCCACCCGTTCAAATGATGATTATAACTAAAGCATAAATTCATTAATTTGAATTGCAAGATAAAAGCCAATTTGTACGGATTGATCAGACGAAAGTCATTTCGTGTCTTTTAGCAGGCAAATTAATACCAGGTTTCATAGGGCAGGAAGAAAATGATATCTGGAAATTGAACTGATACCTAATGATGACTGTAGCATCGTAACTATTGTACCATGGAACAAGAGAAACAACGTCTTCCATATTAAACTCTTATCTAGTAACCCAAGATTCATTTGTAATAAATTGTTAGATTAAGAGTTTAATATGGAAGACGTAGTTTGGTTATGTACCTCCATATATATGTTCACACACAAACATACATACGAATCGGCAGAGGAACGTTTCCGCAGATAAATTTACATAAGACTTCAGGAAGGTTTGGTGAAATCTTCTCCAAGAAAATGCAAGAGGAAACAAGTAAACTTTATCCTCTCTGCAGTTTGGGTTTTCGTTGAAACGATTGAATTTCGAATTCCACTGAATCGCTTTCCGGCCTCCTAGTTCAGCACGCAAGCATCGGGGCTTATGCTTTCGTGAATGATGCTATGTCAGCGCATGGAATCGAGTCGTGTCGAAGAACGCATCTCCACGGATGATTGCTTGGTGCGCCCTAGGCGAGAAGAAAATGCGCGCGTGCGTGCGATCCAAGCTAGAAATTTTTTGAGTCGCAACTTGGGAACGAGGCGGCTGCCTCTCGCAAAGTCTGAGTCTGAGTCTGAGTGCACCCCCTAGGATACTGTCTGCGTGGGGAACGTGCGGATGGCATAACGAGTTATGCGCCAGGGGCCCTCGCGGAAGAAATGTTTCACCCAAGGAAATGAAAAAATACGTGCGTTTCCCGCTATGAAACTTGGGATAGTAGAGAGAGGCTGCAGCCCCGGTCCACTTGTTCTAGCAACATCTCCAAACAACTCTGTCAGCCAGACTATGTATCATACGTTAGACGCTATAGGTTGTTGTTAAAAAAATAACCCGCAAACTCTAGTTGAAAGACAAGACGTTAGATAAAATTTTCAATTTAACTGTATTCGATCGTCGTTTCTAAGTCTTATTTTAGTTTGGTTATTCAATTGCGCAATTGTGGATCTATATCATATGAATAGTGATCGGACAAGGGGAACTCTTAATTGTTTAAATGTTTTGGGGAAATTCGTAAAACTGCTGAGCAAGCTGAGTTCCAAAAGCTGAGACCAAGCAAAATGGCATTTCGAAGGGATGACACGATCGGGTGTGCAGTTTTTTGTGGAGATATCGAAGGATACGATGCGAGGTAGTAACACGTTGAATACAAATCGCACCACTCAAAAAGATCCTATGCTTTTCCAAGTTCTTTCCTCGATGTATTTCACGTCTATGTCTTCCCTTTCGTTCTCGTTTCATCCCTGCGCCATCTTGCTTCCTGTCCCTAGCCTCAGCCGTCTCCCTTTCTCAGGTTCTCCTTACACTATCGTCTCTAGGGAGAGTGAGATACGTACCTCTAGCTATAAGATATGTATATACAGAGTCCGTAGTCGAAATAATAATCGATACGGCAATGTCGACCAGAGAAAAAAAATTCGTTGTTACTTTAATTCAACTTTCCTATTCGCCGTGAGATGCACGATACGCTAGAACATGTGAATTGGATATTAATGAAACTAACCCATAACAATACTAGGGATGATGGATTACTCGTGCTAACGCGAAAACTATGCCCCGAGCTCGTTATAGCGCGTAAGCAATCAACACCACAAGAAAAAGCAATTATTTCGCCAAGACGCTAAGCAGGGTATTCCCCTATCTATAGACGCATAGCTATACAGCAGGTTCCTTATTCTATAGAAGGAGAAATCTTGAATTTTTTCGCCCGATGAATACGCCTTGTATTCTGTGTACCTATGCGCCTCGTATATAGATATATAAAATATGATCTGCACATGATTGGTGTATTGTGTTTCGGTATGGGGTTGTCTATATTGATGGATCGCGACGCAACGTAGTCTCTTTGTATTTCTCGTATATTCCACCGTAGGGGTCGATGAAGAAAATGCATATGGGGAATCGAAACACGTATGGGGCCACGTAGGACTGACGCTTATATCGGGTCGAAATGAAGAGTCGTTTTCTAGACGCTTCTGTGGATTGGGTATTCCCGGAAACGCAACAGCTACGCTATGTTATCTGCCTGCATCTACAGATCTGTATAGCTATCACATGGATGCGATGCTGCTATAGTTTCCATTTTGGGTAAGGAGATCCAGTAAGCAAAATCGCCATAGCGAAAGTCAGCTCAGTAGCCTCATTCGTGACTGCAAAAACTTTTGAGATAACGTAGGTGGTGCGGTTGCATAGATATTTTCACCTTTTGCAAATTTTTTAAGTAGTCTTTCAGGTTATGTAATAGTGTACTCGTTTACGGAATTTCATAAGATTTTCAATTGATCCCTTCTTGGTTCTTTATTCGGTAATTCATATGGGTAATTCATTTCATATTCAATTTTTTTTTAAGCTTCCTCATTAGATACTAGCTTTATATTCGGTTCAGGCTGTTTCTTCTTTCTGGGAATAGGTTTGTTATCTAGTTTAACAGTCCGCAACAGAATTCCACAATCCATTTGTATCAATCTGCTTCAGCGGCGATGGATGAAAGCTCAACAAATAGAATGGACAGGGAACCCCAGATAGTCTTCTATTTTGTTTTCGCTTGTCAGGTCGATGTAATCCGGCAAATAAATCCTGTACGATGCAGACGCCAAGCGTCCTTGCTGCAGGACACGTCGCGTCGATACCAGAACTCACCGGTCGCTTCGATACCTTTCTCCGTCTACGATTTCAACTACAATAATAGGCAGTCTGAGCCCGGCTGAACTTCTTCGTTCTTCTTTCATTTCTTTTTTTGTTCCTATAATGACCCAGGAGCGAATCAAAGATTTATCCGGGATAAAAGTCTGGATAATTGTTTGGCAGATACCTATTGGCTTCGTGTAGTTTACGAATCTATACTGTACGGTTACGATATAAAGAGGTATCAATTTTCGACAACTTTTATTTTTATATGTGGTTGTAAAATCGTACGATGGTATAAATATATATATATATATATAACTTAAAAAGGAATATACCTTTTATAACGTTATTCCTCGGGGAAATAACTCTGCTCTGTTCGAAAACCCCAATTTCGTATGGGCTGAACTCTTTTGGGTTTTGTTTTGATTTCATTTCTGTCGAAGCTAGGTTTTACGAATGTTTTCTTGACTCTCCAAAAATTGGGTCGCCAAAGTATGTTTTCATATTATTACGTTATTCGAGTTTTAGGGACAAGGTGTAGACCTTTCGTGTCCACAATGAATTTTTGAACATTTTGACAAGAGTATAATTATTACGAGATGAAAAATGGTTCGACCTTATTTCTTTAAATTTAAAACCACTTTCATTTATATATATGATTACACGGAAAAATATGATACCAAAAGTGATACCAAAACTCATTCGTAACTACCTGAAGATACGAAATTTCCATTTCAGAGGATATCTTCCAGTAGAACGAAATCTTGGACAAAACTAATTCAAATGTTAAAATCACTAGGCTAATGACCACCGAAAATTAGAAATGCTTATTGTATCTTTCAAAATGACGAAACTTTACGGTTTGCTATACTCTGAGGTGACTTACAAAGATACTTGCAAATGACTTTTGCCAATGCTTTTATGTGGATCCGGTGCCACCTCCATAGGCAGGATCATCGAGAACATTAGGTACAGTAAACTATACGCAAAAAATACTCAGACACTGTACACTGTGCAATGTACATCTAGCGGAGTAGAATTACTCCGATAGAGTGCACCGGCTCTATATTGTGTAGCTCCTTGGGTTACTACTTGAGTTACTTGACCTATATGAACCAACTCATATGTGGAACTTGCCTATCGCTTGTACCACGACCCTTAGTTTCCATTGGCAGATTCTATTACTCAATGTCGCAACGACGCCAATTATTATTTTACATCAGAAGGTATTGCCTAATCTCCGCGAATGACCCGCTCCGTATGGATTAGTTACAGGTTTCGTTTTAAATTGTATCTGGGTTATACCGAGGATTTTGTTACTCGTTCTAATGCAACTATGAGACTTATGGATTTGTCATATACGTATGTATGTACAATAATGAAAATATTTCAATTGGTATAGAAAAAAACCATTATTATATAAAAATAAATTTTTGGATTTTTGTCAATCAATGCCATACAATGAAATATTGAGTATGATTTAATCAATTGGAGAGTTTAATATCATACTCAATACGGTTCTATCGTGGTCCTACGTCTTACAGTCTATATTTACTGAGAGCTATTTCGATTTACGGATTGTACTGTCAGTTCTTATTGAAAAGCAATCGGCGAAAGCGTGAAGTGCTGGAGCGATATAATCAGCAATAAATGCCGTGCAATTTCCGGTTGAATCAAAGCAAACGGGAGTCGTTTCGGGATTTCCAACGACTCTGAAGCAGTTACCATCGATTCCTCTTACGGAGGAGGAAATGAAGCTGATAATGCGGGGAGTGGAAATTAAATTTGCATTACGTGCCCACCTTCCGCAGAATCCACGTGCCGCTATTTTTCCATTTACTTGCTTTTATCTTAGAACTACCGTAGCCGTGTAAAATTGAATAATGATTCATTGGTGCCCTGACACGAGACACGTTAGAAAAGGTAAATTCTATTTTAAAACGACAACTAATTTTACAATTATAGTTGACATACTAGTTTTTCACTTAAACTTTAACCAAGTTATATAACATTTAGGAAAATTATATTTCAATCATGAATCGCAAAATCAACACGTCCATCTCGAGCCTGAAGGATATGTAAATTTGAATGGTGTTAAAATTTCAATATGGTTTTCATTTGTCTGTATAACAAAGGGGCTTTAGCCCAGGATACCATAGGTCCCATAGGTACTCTGTGTGGCCAAATGAGCGACCGATCTTCACAGCGCGTAGCACTGAAGAATGGGGTCGCCGTGATAGATTTCATGTTTAAGAGAAGATAAATCTAGCAATCCCTAGCAGGGTAAAGTTAGAAAAGGGACCAAGTGAAATAGCACCGATTTCCTTTTCCCGTTGCCTTTCCCTTTCTTTCACAACCCAATCGAGTTTCTTTCAGATTCCTTCCTTGTCACTATTTCGCCTGTATCGCTTTTGAATTCATTACAATTATTTTTTTCAAACCCTTCACCCTTCGAATCACGCTCATTCTGTATACTTTCGTAAATTACTTTACATATGATTCGTACGGTACAGTTCCACCTGTAAACCTATATTGTATTATACTTATGCATAATTTCTTGTCAACCTATATGTAAATGTCAGTGATATCAATGCAAATAAAGTAGAGGGCGGAGCCAGCCGTATGGATTAGTATAAAAGCTCCAGTTCCACAGAGTCAGAGTACAGTCATCATAAGGACATCGAAAAACAGTCGAGATCAATATGATATGCAAAGTAATTAGGAAATCAATTAATTTGTATTAATAAGATTATTATCAGCGACTTATTTAATTTGCGAATTATCATGTCTCATAAACGTAACATTTATTCCGGGTTACAGTTATTCATTATGGCTGGCCTCCTGGCTGTGGTCCGAGCTGGAATCGTCGGTGGCGGCTTAGTCGGTGGACCAACAGCTGCGACAGTTGCAGTTGGTCAACCAACTGTTATCAGAACCGAGAACTACGATCCAAATCCTCAGTACAGCTTCAGTTACAGCGTAGCCGATGGACTTACTGGTATGTTTGGCATTATAGGTATCGACAGAATTCTCAACCACTGGTATACGTTTTCAGAACAATGATATTCGTATTCTCGGTATTCCTTTATAGAAAATTTTTTATTCTATCGGATGCGCAAGTTGACAAAGCCGATTTAGTGCAGAGTAATATCAACAAAGTTTACGTATACATAACAGTAGAACAAGCTAGTTTTCTGAGATAAAGTACTCATAGATACACAAAGTGCAGTTTCCGAGCAATGTTGAATATAAAATCTGGGTATTCGCTACTTAGCAAACTTGCCACCTTCTCGTAACCTGCTGCATCACAAGATTTTCATAAGAACATAGAAACTTGCAAAACCCACGTACTATACCGGCATTATAAGATTTGCTTTTGGAAAATGAGCATTAATCAGAATTACTAAAACTCTTAGGCGACAACAAAGCTCAGGAAGAAACCAGGAACGGTGACGTGGTCCAGGGTAGTTACAGTCTAGTGGAACCTGATGGTTCTCGACGTATAGTCTCCTACGCTGCTGATCCCATCAATGGATTCAACGCTGTTGTGCAGAAAGATCCTGCAATTACCGTAAAGGCTGCAGTTGGTGCACCTGGTCACGTTCTACGATCTGCTGTAGTTTCTCCTCAGCAACTCGTTGCTACTCGGCCATCTATTATTGCCACAGGTGGACACACTGCAGTGGTTGGCGCTGGTGCACCTTTAATTCGTCAACAGGTAAGGAATATATTGTAACAAGCTTAGTTCAGTTACCGAATGCATTTTCTTCAACCTGCATTATTTTACACAGGCCTTGCTCGCTACTGGTTCTCCATTGCTGAGACAATCTGTCATTACTGGACCTACACTGACGTCTTCCAACATTATCAACACTGCTGGTGTCAACGTTGGCTTGCTTAGCGGTATACCTCTAGGCTACGGACTTGGATTGGGACTTAGGGCCGGAAATCTTTATGGTACGCAACCTATTCTTGCATCCGGCTATGGAGCCGGAGGCATTGTCAAAGTTCATTAAATGATCAGTACTCCAAGTATAGTACCTATGGACCATACCAATATATCGCCCACTTCAACCGTTACTTCTTGCGTCTGATAGACTCATTGAACTTTCCACCTTTGAGAATACTGAGAAAAGACAATGAACTTTAAATGGATAATTAAGCATTGGACTGTAAGAAGTAGATGTTGTTCTATGGGCCGGACGAACCGGTTTCTCTGAGAATGAATCTTTTGTCGTGAAGTGTTCCATGGTTGTTACACAAATTCCTCCACGCTCTTAAGCAGAATTGTCATATAAGGTCAAAGATTAATCTTGATGACAAAGCAATTGATGTACATTGTATCAAGTCGTTGGTCAGAAAAAGATTACACAAGTTAAAAAAGAAAGAATAAAACTTCATTAAAAATGTTACTATTACAACTTTAAAAATCCGTGAAGCTTTATTATCTACATTGACGAAAACAGCTTTATGCTACGAAATATTTATTCTTCGGGATAGTTTTCATGGATCTTATTCTTTCCTGAGCGAATACACTTTTATGCAAGTACTATCTTTATTCTTCAGATACCCATACCAAGTTCTATCGTTAAATGTCTCAAATCTCCGTACTACTTTAATTTGATGCCATTTACTATCGTATTGGTGATCATCCTTGTAAAGTCAGAACGCGTATCCCAAGACGTAAAACGTAGAAAATTGTTTGCAGAATCTCAATTCGCTCACGAAAATGAATATCTCATTTGGCACACGTATATTATAATCAAGCATATACATTAGCAGTAGCGTTCTGTGACATGTAATATTTACGCCGCAATGTATTTTCTGGGTGGCAGCTGCTTGGTTGGTAAAACATAGGAAGTTGAATTCCGACCCAGCTGTTACCTCCCACACAATTCTCGCCTATCCGCCACATTTATACACATTAATTTACTCGACATATCCGCACTATTTTTCTCGTTTCTATTTCTTTTTCCGTTTGTTAAGTAGACTCGTTACCGACTAGCTGTGAACTAAGATCCAGGATATTGTATCGAATTGTCTCCGACATTGTTGGGCTATAACCACTTTCCTACGGTTTGTCGTAGATCTACTAGTACTGTACTAGCACTTACCACTTTTCTCACTCAAGTTAAGCCTCACGCTGCGAACCCATTGTATTATACGACCCTATCTAATATTTATGTATGCATCCAAATAAAGAAAAGAGATTTCACGCTACGTATTTTGCATAACGTGCCATATCTAATTGCCATTGTCCCGTCGTCGTACCAGCTAAAGACGCGACAGGTAAAACCCACTGGAACAACCATGACCATCCCTTTGGAAATTCACTCTGGGGGGTAGATATGCGAATGCTCCATTCACTCTTTATTATCCTAAGTCCCTTGGTTGTATTAGTAAATTGTTATGCTTCATTGCGAGTTTATCCGTTTACTGCCTGTCGGGAACGGTTATGGTATAAGCAGACAGCTTTTAATGATTTCCTTACGTTTAAATGGTGTTATGGGAAATATTGAGGGTTTTTATGTGTGTATTTATTTCCAGTGTATTTGCACTGTACAAGTAGACTACATTAGACTACAGTACATTAGACGCATACGGCGCCATAGTTGCCAGTTTATTCGTACGACACATGGGCTGCTATTCCCTTTCGAATATTAACTGATATTATTTTATTGTGATTTGCAGGAGACGATAAAACGTATTGCAGTGGGTCTCGTTGTGAATATGGCTCGGTACCAAAATCGCGAGGAGCCTTACCCCCTGAACTGAACCCTGAACGTTACATTGTGTTCTTGAGGATTACGAAGCTACTTTGATTTACTATCGATTGAAATTCTGGAAAATGTGCACTTCAAAAATACGTATTTGATATTTTGTTATTTGTCTCCGTAATAATACAACAATTTTCTCTCATGCGAGATAGTACAAACGGATTTCAATATTTTACTAAAGAGCTCCACACGATATTACAGGATTTGATAATATAAAAATTAGATGCACGAATATGGCTGGATTTTTTAATTCATAGCACCGTATTACTTTCTGTTGTCATCTGAGAATTCACACCATTAAGCGAGTGTTAATATTTATTGCCAAATAAATGCACTCCCAGGTCCAATGACTTTTAGCACTTTGTGCCTGCGGTCTGTTTTTTTTGTGACCACGATAAACGAATAATAAAAAAAATCTGAAAAAGTAAAGCGAAATTTTGAACGGAAGTATAAACTCTCACGAACAGGATATAACCTTAAACCATCTCAATATCAAAACATCGTTTAATCAGCGGTCCAAGTAATAAATAGCAGTAAGAATCCTTAATATGCCGAACCCCAAGGAGTTCGTTGAAAGGTTAATCGGAAATTCGAATTTGATGCCGAAAGCAGAACGTAAAGCTTGAAGAAATCAGAGAAGAACTTTTGCCTCAGTTCGGTACGTCGAATCCGAAAGTTCGAACGTAAAGTAGAAGCTATCTCGGTGAGAACCACGAGCGTTCTATGATTCCGGCAAGCACGTTTTCCCTAGTGATTTAGTTGGTTCCACGATGCGACTACGTGATCCCCAAGAGTCACGCGCCCACGATACAAATACTATCATGGAGGCGAAGGAAATCGTACCTGCCCTATTGGTAATATAACTCCTAATTTTAATTAGGTACATTAACCTCGGATTATTTTGGCTCCTTTGACAATCTAGTTCTCCTGGCATTGCTAATGAAACGACCGGAAATTTTCATTCCCTACATTGGCGCGAGCCCGTTCACTACGATTCTCCATGGTAATTTCATGAAAAGCGTTTCATTTAAGTTGCAATACCAGTGCGAATATCGTTCGGCATTCTCGCAATTAAAATCTATCAAGATTTTCTCGTTTCATTCAATAATATCCTTCCGTGGTGTCGTTTCGTTTCTTCTATACCAGTCCAACAACTTTTTCAGAAACATGTCTTATTCTATATTAAGATTTTGCTTTTTACTAGCAATCATATGAATATACTGGGAATATCGTTTGAATCATATATAATATCTTTCTTTAAATACCACTTCAAATGTAAATAGAGCTTGACTTTAAATAACATTCTTAAATCAGACAAATCTAATTCAAGGTACGTTACCTTGCTGTCTTTACTTTATACTGCTATTGGTAGAGTTAAAACTAAGTGTACTTCTAGGTTGCCTTTGTCGCGATATCTTTCCATTTATTTGGTTCTGGAACTTAACGTTATATACATATATATGTATATATATATATATATATATATATCTGTCTATCTCGTTATTGTGAAGAAGGAAGTGACTTAATAATTCATCGGCCAGCGCTGCACGACGCCGACCAAGTCGTGCTAGCAGCTCATTTACATTTATGAGATAAAAATGGCGCATATTTATCGAAGCACGCCATGATCATGTTGTAAAACGAAAGTTAAGAGAGAAAGGAAAGCGGCGGGGAAAATAGGGTAAGGGCTGTGAGAACTGACGTGAGGCGCTATGAATTTTAAAGTGTTTTCAACTGACGCTTCCTTCTCGTTTGTCGTAAACTTCTAGAGACACTACATTCAGTCGCACGGTATCCATTATGGATCTGTCGTTCACCTTTCGACCTGAATGAAAAGATGTCAGTGAAAAGCCAACCCTTTTATCAATGTCGGCTTCGCGCTTTGAAGTAGCCATTTTCTTATCGGAACACGTGAAGCGTTTCGGACTTTATTTACTGTTTATCTTGAAAGCTCAGAGAGATTTGCTTTACAGTATTATTTATTGTTACTTTCAATCTTCTGTCGACTCTTCTATTCTACTCAGTACAATCGACATCGAGAATGAAATTAAGTTTTCTTGAAAAAGTTTTTATTTCGAATCTATCTATCACGTACACATGTACAAACTGCATATAAATTGTCGAATAAAAAAATAACTTGTTTTCTTCCTTTTCAAATCCAACATCTACTAATAACGGGGGAAATGGTACAGCGGGTGTCGTATCGATCGGACGTAAGAAGCGTCAGCTAAGGTAAGTGCGTAACGACCATCTCAAAGAACGAATCCGTAAATTGTAAAGTTTTCTTATTTCTTTCCAAAGGGTGAACCCGGGGATAAAATAAATTATCGAATTACTTTGATTAAAAAAAAAAGGAGCAAGGGAAGGGACAGCTCGTTATCGGGAATAAATTCCAAAAAATACGTGATCACCCCGGCTCCATTCGGGCGAGACTCAAAAAGATTTATGACTATCGGTTCGGAACAAAAGCGAATCTTCTCCATACTACATCGATCCCGCGGACTCAAGATTTTAATTGAACTTTATAAAGGGGGTCCAAGATGATTACTCCCAATATACCTTAGCTTTTTTAAAATGACAAATAGTCTAAGGTATATCAATTGACAGCTACGTCGTTCAACTACTTCATCGCAGTCTAAGAAGGAGATGAAAAATAAAGCCAAAAAAATCCTTCTCGATCAGAATCCAAGGAAGTCGTGTGCAACGTTAAGTGTAAAAAAAAAGTACTCAAGTTTCTTCAATTCGTTGTCGCGGGACTCTTAATAAAAGTTTGAGAGTCAAGGGAAACTTTGCGTAACGCTAAGCGCGGACTCTTAAATCAGCGATGGAAATTTAAAGGGAGGCGTTAAGGGAATTGCGTAAAAGCAAAGTAAAGGGTGAGCCGTATAGAATGGAAAGAACCATTTCACGCAAAGGCTGCAGAATAGGAATGGGAAAGGCATGTACCCTTCTTAACCTAATGAAAGGCGAAAGTTCTTCATCTGAGTTTACGGCGAGTAAGCAACGTTAGTTTGACTAAGTACCACGTTACAGGTCTTTCGTACTATACAAGCCAATCGTCAATAGCCACTTATTCTTACGTACACTATTCACCCATAAAATATATTGCACGACGAATAATTTTAATTTAAGATGTCTCTATAGAAACGCAATAAGAACCCACTCGTAGGCTTTCATATGTAATTCCAATTCATTTCAAGATTACAGAGAGAGACATTCCACACCGGTACGAAATCTTGAGTCATAACAATAATAAGTAATTCAATCTTTCTTAATGTAAGCATACAGATACCGTGATTACCTTCTATACACAGTCTGAAGGGGATCGCATAGCTTCGCTCTGCGAAGAAAGCCATCGTGCATTCTAAAGGTAGAAAGAGGAGGGTACAGTAAATTTCGTAAGATTACTAAAAGTACGATGGGAACGTGTGGGAATATACAGGCTGTGCTTGCGGCAGCACGATTCTCTTATGTGTATCTGCATATACCTATAGCATATATGTATATACATATATGAATCGTAGGAGGTAATTAGTTTTCGTATTAAAGATAACCCGCGTAGTCACCGAAGCCGCTAACAAAACCAATCAACGTTGGAAATTCAAGTTAACGAACGAACGTTAGAGACGAGTTGGCAAAATCAGCAATAAAATGTTGCCGTCTTGTTAACTAGACCAGCGGCACTGCATTGTCTCAATTACGTCGCTTGTTTGCCAGGTACCCTTACGGTGGGAATGGCTTTGAATATCTACAGCGAGACTGTCGGCCACGCTTGATTATCAACATTCCCGGTATTCCCACATTCCTCATCGCATTCATTACCACCCTCATACGTGACCCATCCTACGGTCCAACAATTCCGATTCACATTTCACAGAGAGACAGGAAAATCTCAGGAATCAACGTGATCTTGCATCTCCACTTTAACAAGACAGAGAAAATCTTAATTTATGACAGATTTCAGGATTACAATTTATATTATTTCATTAATTCGACATTCGCTCTGACTCTGTCTTCGTGTCTTATAGGCTTTGCCAGGGTTTTTCCTATAAAGTAGGTACTTGACAAAAAACGCATTCTTGCACTCTTGCGTGTGGGTTAGACGCGTGGGATGCGTGGGTCAGGGTGCGGCCCAATGAGTTATCACGATCAACACGCATTTTAATTTGCAACACATTACCTAGGACCATCGACACTTTTAGGTAACAAGTGCCCAATTTAGTGCACTTATTTTATCTGTTCGTAGTTCACGGCTTGAAATATGTACAACAAGCTGCCATCGGAGTATGTACTCAACCTCCGGGACATATGGAGTAAAAGGGACAAGGACGTAGACGTGAATATGAAGTACTCTTAATAATTTATGACGATTAGTCATCCGAAGTTGCAGTATAATCAAGGTACGTAAAATTAATCTGGAACTAATTTTTTTTAACGATACAATTCTAGCATTGCAAATGGTATCGATCTCTGAAAAAACATTTTGCCTTATTGATAGCAACCTTAAGACTTTCAACCATATCTGGAACATCCCTTGGCGACACAATTTCGGCTGTCTCATATATTCTTAAGTCTTCTAATTTGTCAGGATTGTGCTACTGGTTTGGCTTGTTTAGTCTTCTCTCCGCACTTATAAACATCCCCTAGATATTTGTACGGTATACACAAACTTTTAAATACGGAATTAGTTTATCGTTTCTTTTGAATAGAGTTGCTGGTTAACCGTAGCCGTATATTAAGAATTGTTGATTATCTTCATTAATTGGTATCGTTTAACAGTAGAAGAGAATTTCGTATACCACGAACGTCAGTATATAGTGAAAATACGAAGAAACATAATTTTGTGAAATTTATATAACAGCTTACAGAAAAAAAATAAAACTGTGATGGTAAATCGATCGGTATCTTGTAAATAAGTATCATTTACACGGATTGACCCAAAGGCAGTCGCAGCTGTCTGAGGCAGAACACGCAATATCTCCTATACGGATTGATATATTGGCCTCCGGTTGTGCCATTCGTTTCCTCTTGTTAAATTATAGTGGACAGCCGAACGAAAAAGGTCCCAAGAACCCAAACATTTACTAATTGAAACGGCAGCGTTGTAAACTCGAATAAATCACTGGATCGAAGTTGACTTGACTGGAATTCAGGAAGCGTAATAAAAAAAGGGTATAAATAATACGAGTACATACTGGATGAACATTGAATTCCATAATTCTTCAATACCTATCTCAGTGATTACTCACGGACGTTGATAACAATTTATGCCACACCTTAATTAATCCTTCCAGTTCAATTTGAATTTGTAATATAAAGTTGAAGCACATCTCCGGGTACCTGGAATGCGTATGAAAGAAAAATAATAAATATCGATGAAGGATTATCCAGATAGCAAGTTCACGTGGTAAATTGGCGTGCGTGACAATCTGCAGTTAAGGCACCCTTGATAGCGTCGTCCGTGTCACTTGCGTTTGCGGATACGAAAGATTTTCGTTGGTACTCCTGAATTCCGCATGACAGTCTGAAATGAGTTCAGGTTAGTAAATATGCTAAAGTTCTAAGTCCTGGATGTATATCTAAATCGCTATCGGGAATTTAAACCGATAGTATAATATAAAATCATCCTAGGATACCAAAGACAGACGGACAGACGTGTTAACTTTTTTCCGCCAAATATATACTTTGCTAAAAAAGTATTAAGTCTCGCGATAATAATTTTAAGCTGTATCCAAGTTCGATTCTCTCAATTCGAAAAGACCCCACATGCTAATACAAGCGTATGTTTACGTGGGCTAAGCCCGTTATTTACTGGCGGCCATTTAAATACGTAACATTGAAATAGAATACCAGTTCGGCTCGTAACCCTGGGTAACTCCACGATATAAAGAAATCCGAATCCAGCTAACAAGTTATATATTCCCAGTTCATTTAAATAATCACTTTGTTACGGTCGACACTATTTTTATTCTCCCACGTCGGACATATCACACGAGCAAAACTACATCAGTTTATTTAGCACAACAATCCTGAATAGGAGTTGCCCAAATGGCTAAGTCGTAAATAATAAAATTTCAAATAAAAAATTTCTATAACAATTCTACACTGGCGTAACATCCGATAGGAAGAATCTAAAATTCTAGGAATACAAATCCACGGTGATTAACATTGATGCCTGAAGTTATTCAACCTCGTTCCACCAATATCCATTGATAGAGCTACCATTTTTAGCTTCGGTTTAAAACCGTAAATCAGTCTAATATTTTATTTCGGGTTATATGCCGGGGTCAATTTTCTCAGCTGCATCATATGTTCCGTACATAATACAAGGTTTGTAAAGAGACTTCACATTTAAAATTTACCATACTCACAAGTTTCCGCCGACTCTATCCGATGTCGGCTACCGTTTGCGGAATAGTAAATTTTTTTAGCGTGACCGATCGCCAGTTTCCTTCTTGCAATAAATCACCTTTATCGTTATGCTTTTGCGATGAAATGCTTTCTAATGCACGCTCATGCTTGGCAATTAATCTGATCGTTGACGCGGAATGCAGCGACACACTTGTTTACCGCTACGAACTTGACAAAATGTATAATTAAAATTAATGAAACAGTATTAAGTCATTTTCTAATCAACCCTTATTTATATCATACTATATAATATAATCGTATCCAACCTCTAAAAATGTATACCCCTTATTTTGAAATCTATCGCAAATACGATCCATCTATTGTTTCCATTGCTACTTTTAACACACTGTACATTACGAAGTATGAGCAATTGAGTTATTAGACTCAAAGCGATCCCGCCCAACGACTTTATTCGAAATTTGATCTAGATCGAGCACACGAGATTAAGTTTAAAGCCCGAGGCAAAGTAACCTCATTGTTACCGCGTATCCATCTATCCTAAACTTTTCATTTCTTTTTGCATATTTCGGCTAACGTAAAATTAATAAGAGCGCGTGCAATAATTGCATACCTTCTCCATAAAATTGGCGATCAGTCGCGTGATCCTAAATTGCTGGTATTACCAGGAGGCCAAAATATGCCAGGTATGAGTATAGCTATATACGCCCAGTAGGTATAGCCAGTGTAGCGCAGCCAAGCCACATACTTTGCCCTATGGCCAGACACTTCGCTGATTGTATCGGATATTAATTATTTAACATTTTATTGGCCAGCTCGAACGTACATATAACGGGTTGGAGGGTGAAAAGTTGCCAAGAAGAAATAGCTGTCTCGAATTGTGAAATATTGAGAGAACAAAACGGAAGTACCGTCTCATAGATACACTGTAATCCTTTAAGCAATGATTCCACCGTCTTACCAGTATTCGTACCATACACCTTTGATGATGACCACACACTAATACTGAACCTTTCCAAGCAAACGTTACGACCAGTCATGTCCACGTGTAGCTACGGTACTCTCGCTCGGGGCGGTCCCGGGGGATATTTTAATTTAATTACAGATTATTAACTCCAACTGTGTAATTATATCCATCTACGTCCAGCAGAGTTGTGTGCCAGCCCTCTATTTGACTTACGCGATTTGCGCTCAAATAGATGTATATGCTTACACATATAGATTTATATACTAGATACAGCAATATTATATATATATATATATATAATATTAAATATCTGATATCCAGTATATTTAGGGTAAATATTAACGTAGGCTTAAACGCGTTACGTAACGGGGAAGTATATAATTAAACGGGTAAAAGGAACCCTTGAATGATCTTTCATTCAAAGTGTTTACGCGTTCAAGTTAGATTAGTATTTCATATTCAGGAATAGCTTGATTTCACTTGGAAAAAAAATGTTTATGGCAAGTCGGAAATGGGTTGGGTAGTTTGGTCGCGTGCGGGACGTCTATGAGCGTAACTTACGGTGTATGTTTATCGCGCTACACGTAGTGCCGCGTGTTCCCTGATACAGTGTCGATCTTACCCATTCGTTTTCATTAATACACCATTTTCAAGCTTTGCGGAATTCTCGCATTCCACGATACTTGGAAAAACTAGTGGAACCTTCTCTCCAACCTTTGGTAACTTTAGCTTACCGTAGGCTGGTACGTGGCATACCGATTAAATCACATGAAAAATGCGTATCGATCGTTCTTGAGAAGAGACAAGTTCTTAATATGGTTCATAGGTTATGTGGTTATGTGAAATATTAGGTGTGGCAAATAAATAAGCGTTGATCTCGTGATGAAAAGTAGAAGAAAGATTTAATTATAAGCTGATAAGTTATTATGAGCAATAATTGTGCTTTTCGAATGATATATGTTGAGATGAGATAATTTTTTATTTGGAAAATTAGAAAATTAGCCAAGGAATTGTTCGGATTTAACGTCATTGGTGTTAGGCACTTTTTCTCGATGTTCGAGGAAGTCTTAACCTTCTTTTACAAACTACAGTAAAGAACGTTCGAAAAGTTGGGCAGGTATTATGTAGCACGCCAGAGAACCATTTTGTTGGAATTGGTAAACTTTTATTAACCTTCGCTGGCTTTCCTTGCTATTGTTTTACCGTCTACAGCTTCACGAAATCCTCAATACTTTGAAAAGTAGGATTACATACACACCTTCTCCAGCTGTTTTCCAGCTGTTTTGTCACGATTGCACATGAGTTCGTTAACATGTTACGAAGAAATTTGTTACGCATGTAGTAAGGGAATTTAATTTTCTGGAGCAACATACTCCGTATCTACTTTTTGACAATTGATTTAAAGTTGATCGAATAGATATGGATTGTATGTATTAAATGAAAACACCATAAGACAACAATTATGCTGGTCGCTAAATTTTAGTTGAAAAATTTTCAAATTATAACTGGCTTAAAATTTTAGTACTTTAATATTTTATTTTTTTATTCAATTACTTTAAATTAACTTCATTTAGCTACATGTGACACGTACGTTGTGTTTATTTGCAAAGATCTCAAATTCATTTTAGCATATTATTGTATTATTCATGTAGAGAATATTATCAAGATGTCATCAACACACACCCTCTCGATTTGTGCCCCTTCATTAATTACAACTTGCAACTCCCTATCCACTTCCTTCTTCTGACCTGTTTCTTATTCTCACACAAAACACAGCATCACCTGCATAAACGTCCCAACCGAGAATTATATCCGTACAAACAGTGACAAGATTTTAGAAAATGGAGACATCCGAATATCCATATTTCATATATTATTATTTTCTTATGTCATTTATCACTATCAGCGTCACTGTCGCGCCACCTCTGCGCCTTGATCTTCACATTTCGTAGTTGAAAAACAAAAAATGTCATTACCGTCCAACCTGCAGAAACCGTGTAGACGTTTCCGTCATCGATAGAGTCTCGCCTGTTTCGTACGAAAAAACGACGAAAGAGACGATAAAAAAATCATCATTATCCGAAGCACTGTGTAGAACGCGTTGACTTAGCGATAAAGTGGATGCCGTGAGAGCAGTGGTTTCGTGCGGGTGTTTTATCGACCGCGGCGCCTTCACTCACAAGCTAACTGGATTACATTTATAAACCCCCACTCTCATTTTCACCACCCATTCTCTTAGGCGAGTATTTAAATAAATACGCCGGCCCGGGGTTAGCTTGCCGCGATTTATAGGATTATTAAATTATATTATGTAAGAGCACGATTCCTCTTGATAAGATTGCGTCGCTTCGACGCTGCCGGGGCGTTCCATTCTGTGGAAGTAGGGGTTGCTACGAACGTATCTTTACCGGTGGCTTGTAATAAGTGAGTAAAGTTCTATAAAAGGAAAATACGCGAAGACGTAATAGCCTACTGAAGAATTTCAACAATGATAACCCACTGTCCATTGTTTGTGATAGTTGAATCGTTAAGGATAACCGATTACGAATCTGATAAATTCTTCCAGGCATAAACATGAAAACTTATCTGATAATAAGAACTTGACAGACTCACTTTATATACAGATAACCTGCTGACACAGTGTCATCCATACTTTTCTCTCATGGCATTCGATCAATGAAAATTACACTGTAACGGGAACATTGAATTAGCAATGACAATTGCAGATCGGTACAGAAATATTCTCGACTAAATCCGCGTGGTGCACGACACTTGCAAGGCTGTACAAAGCTGCGAGTGGCTGGCGTAATTATTGCGTTACAATTGAGGCAATAGGATTAGCCAGGGATTATACTAATTCATGAGATATGTCCCGACGTAATGAGTAGCCCCGCTACCAGTAATGCCAACTTAACCACTCTCGAATTATGCAGTCTGCTTTAGACTCCGAGATAATCTTGTATCCTTCCTGCCAAAATTGGTTAAGAAACTAACTGTGTTAGCGAATGGCTTCCTCAGGAATTTCTCTTGGGTCTGTTTCAACTCTATTGAAGTCCGTTTAAACTGCTCTTTCTATATAAAAAAAATTAGTATTATTATTAGCTACTCCCGAATACCATTACATGCACGCTCGATCCAATAGAATGCATTAGGTGTAAAATGGTCTGATAGATTGGACCGACTGTTAGAGTTACCCAGGTGATAGTCGTTCATTAGAGTTGGCACTTAACACATACGGATACTCAAGACCAAAGCATCTACTAACTCCCCCTCGTTCGACCTTTGCCCATGTTATCCCCGGTTAACATCCTATTTTTTCTTGACTGTGGTAAGTACGTGGAGAACTCCCTACCAAAGTTACAACGACATTGTGGATGAAGCTTGTGGAATATCGATAAGTATTCATCATGAGCCACGTGGGCTACCGTAGTGGAAGTTCTTCGAGCTCATAAGAAATATATGGGTTGGACTGTAATTTATCAGTCGGCTCGTCAGGTCTCCCATGAATGATTTGAAACTCTTAAGGAACTACTTAAAGAAGAAAGCATCGAATTTTCCCAGCGTAAAATATCTGTGTGAAACATCACCGTGAGTCTTTGGTCATATTGGGTGCTGTAGACTCCTAACCAGTATTAGTTTTCAATTTGATCTCTTATTTTTGCCCGTAACAATTTAATAGCTTCAGCAGGTCCAGAGTTTTCCTCGGAGGCTGAACGAGCTTTCGCGGATTGACTGCTGACTCGATATTTAGCCCTCTGCGTAAATAAGGGACTCACTGTTGACGTGGAGTAATGAGTTATGAGAGATCCGAGTACCTCAATGAAGCTTTCATAAGCATTTCAATAGAGAGCTTTTTCCAAGCTCTGTTTGCATGCTTCTTGTTAACTACGTATTTACCAAGTCACAATGATTTCAGGCAACGTTCAATACTGAGTCGAATGTAAAGTTCAAAACTGCTCTCGTTGAATTTTTATACCCGGCTCTTATCAGTCCTACTCACGTATTCATAAATATCATCAAATATCTGTCTTAAAGAGTTGCTCTTATGCTTTTCATCACAGAATTCAACTCCAAGATGATCAGGAGTGCGCAAGAACTTACAGTTAGCTATTAATGACTTTGTCAAGAGTGCTTAAAAAGCAGCACAATTACTCGCGGGTCTTGTGCATTAAAATAAGAAGCTGACTAAAATAATTTAAATGATGGCGGAACAGAGTAGGTATCGCTCAGCGTAAGAGCCAGTAGTAGCAGATAGGATCGTAAGATAGTCCACTGTAATGACTTGACTCCTGTGACCACATCATTAACTGTTCCTACCATCACGAATTTCAACGTGAGATGAGACTGCTCTCTTATGTACGGTGTGATTGCCCATTGCGATTTGCATGCAAACTAACGGATTTCAATGTGATGAGATCAAATGGCTTGGCAATCTCCGGAGAATCTTCCAGAGAAGTCGATCGATCAGTTTTTTTCTCTAGGAATTTATCTTCCCCAATGCACAATCTAGTAGTTGAAACTACGTGCTTGAGGTATAGGTGCATAATTGGAGGTGGCACGCCCTCTGTCAGTGCTACCAATTCTAGTGACATCTCAACTGCCGTATTTGACTATCGATTTCGCGATTCTACCCTCCTCACCCTTCTCTCATTCGCTCATCCCCCTGTCAACTTCCGAACCTCTGGAACCCTCGGTTACGCTCTCTCGCTATCTCTCTCCGCTAGATATCGTATCAACCCTCTCATTCTCTCCTACACTTTGTCACCCTCTCTCTCTCTCTCTCTCTCTCTGTCTGTCTGTCTCTGTTTGTCTGTCTGTCTCTGTCTGCCTGTCTGCCTCTCTCTGTCTGTCTGTCTCTG
>JARQTI010000415.1:532627-549706 GCA_030142655.1 Trachelus tabidus | reverse complement strand
GCAATCGAAAAGTTCGATGTGCCGAAAAGAATTTACTGCTTGCATTTATTTGAATAGATCCGCTTTGGGATATAACATGGTTGCTGTGACCAAACCAATTTCAATTAATGCCTTTCTACTGAATAACCCGTATAGATTTTCGATATATTATATCCATATCTGTTTATATCACGCGATTTCAGATTTGTGCTTGGACTTCAGTCTAATGTCAAGAGTGCATTGTACAAGCATTATGTATATTCTCTAGTGTGTTAAAATAACGAGGTACATTCGACATTTAAAATCTTGCAGATGCAAATAGGCCGTAGTCTAAATGGAAGAAAATATACATCATTGCCTTATGAGCCAATAGCTTATATGTAACGTATACAGCATTATCTAGCCAAAGTTTGCTTCCAAAATTTAGAGAATTATTGATTAGTTTCCGCAGTCATATCCACCCTTCACCACAATGTTCGACACATGTCACCTTATATTTAACAGTTATACCTCTAGTGAATTTATAACACAACAAAAATACTTTCGTGTTAAAAAAAGACTCTTCAAGTACAGGATTGCTGTGAATTCCTCTAACATAAAATATAGAAATCACATTATAATGCCAAGTACATAAGTCACTACAAAATTGCTTATTATACGATCTACTGATAGTTCATCGTATTAATTGTATTTTAAAAATTTTCTATAATTTCTTCGCTACTCTTTTGTGTTACTACTACTGTTTATATCTAATTAAGATTTAATAGTCAATTAATAATTAATAACGCGTTAGGTGATTCCATACAGAGTACTACTTGGCGGGTCCATGCCAGGAATTCCAAAATACTTAATTCCCAACGTACTAACAGTATTCCAAGACTAAATATTTGTTATTAGGCTTTTGCCGTGATTATTTTTGACGAGTTATTGCTTATATGCTCTATATAGAAAGTTGACGTCGCTTTTCAGTTTGAAAAGTGACATAATGAACGCAAATTTATATCAACTAATGCAAGAACCCTCCAAGTACTATTCGATAATGAATCACCTACAGTTTTATAATTTTATACGAGAAGAACAGCGGTACACCCTGGATCTTCACCTAAAATAGGGGAAATATGTTAAAGCACACGCGCGCGCGCGCGCGCGCGACACATATACTTGTGCCGTAAAAAACTGAGATCTAAATATCTCAATTGGTAGTTCAGATGCGAAAACATGTTCAACATGACGGAAATGGTTTTTATGAGCGATCTAATGTTATAAAATTGTTTTTTCAATTCCTTCATATTGGCCGTTGACAATTATTTCCAATAGTTACAATCATGAAAGATATTTAAGAATTCGATTTGTACTGTTTTATTGAAAGACAACATAAATATATTTTCGATTTTTTTTATTCGAAACACATGTACATACATACACTGAAATTCTGACCGTGCGCGCAACAGAGAGGGTTGTAGCGAAACGCCAAAGCATTGCTCGTTGTGTTCCTTTAGCAAAGCACTGGGGCGAACGAGTCCGCAGTATAAGTTAATGTTGCTTTCGCAAGGCAATATCCACATTAGTAGTAAATAAAGTCTCGCTCGCACCGTACTGCTTTCTGCGTTGCGCGCACAGGCCAAAATACGTGAACAGGCGCCGCTCACTCTCCTCTTTTACCTCACCGTATTACATCTACAAGTTTGACACCATTAATGACGCTCAGTATAGGTACAGCCGGTTGGCGCAAGACGTGACCGAGCCTCTTTATCGTATGTAATGATATGAGACTGACATATGTTTCACAGGAATGTAATGGCAAAGTTGATGGGCATAAAGAATTTTTTTCCATCGGAATTTCACCCTAAGCATTTAATAAAAGAGTGAAAGAAATTTCAAATATTCTCAAATGATACAAATAATAGCATGATTACATTAACCTTGTAAAATCTTTGAATACTTCTGACCTCATCAGTCATTCTACGTATGATAAACTTTTTTATACGCCGGGATCAAGAATTTCCAATAAGAACAGGTCTATCCAATAATGGTCAAGTACAATAATGTAACAAGCGTAAGTAGAGGACTCAAGTATCCAATATCGGCACTATTTTCTGATAATTCTTGTTCATCATTGCCATAGTATCTTGCGTAAAATGCAAAGGTTGCGAGGTTTTTTGTTGTTGTATTAATTGATATCGTTATGTTCTTGTCATTGCCATAGGAATTTTCTTCTTGAAAGAAATTATCCATTGGAAGTACCTTAGTATTTAGAGTCATCGGCATAATTAGAAATTTATCGAAATTCTTAAACGTTGCCGTAATTGAGATTGAATTGAAACTGGTCTTTGTGCTCTGAACTCGGCTGCAAGAACTAGATGATTCATTACTGCATTGAACGACGCCGCAGGCTCTGGTTGGAGCCTTTATAGTTTCCAAATGAACGCGAACACCTTTGAAAACAGTCAAAAAGTATGTTACGTTGGGATCATTGTTATTCATAGAGACGGAAAAGCTGCAGCAAAAATTATCCTGGCACATTGTCTTGTTCGTTACTGATTTCGTTAGTAATGCCGTTTCGTAATTCTCAAGGTCATCGTAAATAAGGGTTAGGTTTCCAACAGTATAAATATGCGACATGTTTATCGATACTTCCGATATTTCTGATACTTTTAAATTCTTCTCAACCCTTTGGGATCTTTCCAATGTTGATGCTCCAGTTTGTTTATTTGAAATAGTTGAATTTGTTTTCTTCGGCACTACGTATGTCAGGAGTGTACTTTGTTGCCTTAATGGCATTATGGCAACACCTGTACCTTGGCGACCTGAAAAGTAATGAAAAGTAAAGTATCAATTACGTAATATACGAATTATATATCGGTAGTAGTAAATATTCGTCAAAAAATACGTGTACTTTGATCACAAAAGTATTATGGATGTTTTTGTATATCCGGAATGCTTTTCATATGTTAACGTAACAATTTTGCTTAATCTGTCATGTGGATATGAGATCAAGAGATCCTGATTGCAATTAATAGAATCACCTAATGAATTTTTCATAAGTATGGGAAATCGTTATGGCTATGTAAATTTCAACGTGCTGATTTTCTAGTACGATAAACATTAAAATAAATTTATCTCCCTCAACAAAAATTAGAATTTTATTTGCGCGTGGAAGCCGATGCGCACCATTTATTTTGAGCAGACGCGACGTTGCACGTGTTCCGTGTGTTATTGGTCGTCCGCTCGGTTATTATACACCACTCGTCTTTTACAGATGACATCATGACTTTTATGTACTGTGACATTTTTTTTTATCATATCGATCAGTAATCCCATATTTCTTATGAAATTTTTTTAAATCCTATCATACACGGCATTATTTATTAGACTCTGATGTAACGTATCAAGGACTCGTTGAATATTTATAACACTCTAATTAACCGTCAGTTTTACTTTATTTCTTTTTTTTTTTGTTCGTTTTATATGTTTTTTTGGTTAGGATCACATTCCAGTAGAATTCAATGTCAGGGTCGTTTTACAAAGTACGAAGCAGATTGCTTGGAAAGACTTCAAGTTCTTGACCGCCGGACGCTTGTAGGCGTGTAATGGGTTACTGGACTTTGGTTACTTATTTAAATAAAATATATATTAGTCAAATATATTGAAGATTGAAAAAAAAAGGAAAAAGAGCGGCGATCCAGAGGCTTATCATGTCCGCGTAGGAGTTGCTTGAGATTATCGAGATTCAATTTGCTGAAAATTTATTAGTAGTTCGGATAAAATATTTATACCCCTTACTTCCCAGATAAGACTGGACGCGACGCAATTATGATAGAAGCAATAATTTCTTCCTCGATCGACAAGATAAATTACGTCCCGAAAGGCCACTTTGTGAATTGCATAACCGTAAGAATGTAGCGCATTTTATATACTGAATCTTTACCTAAATAAATTCCACTGCCAGCACTGCCCCCTATAGGGTTGTTGTATCCGGCAGCTAATAGATTTACATCTTCGGAAAACGACCATCCATGTTGCACTTGTGCGGCTGAAACAGTAATAATTCAATTATATTACGGATATTATGTAATGAAAAAAAAAAAAGTTAACGTGGGTGATACGTCGAACAATATGAAATAGTATTAAATATTTAGATCGTAGTTCGATTTGGAAAAATCGATGTGCTGAATTTGCGAGTAACTGATACGGAGTACCTACCGGCGGTCGCGAGGTAAAATATCACCACAGCTTTATCCTCAAGATAAAGCAGAGTACTTTCCGCATGTATCATTTGTTACGTTTATCGAAACCGTCGTATCGCCAGTTAATTTATAACGTTAAACGCCGTTGGCCAGAATAAGCAAGTGAAGCAGGTAAATATCAGCTGAATATTTATTTTCAGGATAAAAGTATGAAAGCAAACTTTCGATGATCAAAGAAGAGTAAAACCCAGATTTTCAAAACTAGTTCGTATTCAGATTCGGTAGAAAGAATCGACTTAGGTGTGTAGAGATTCTGAATAGTTAATAGGCAATCAACGAAAGACCCTGAAATAGAGACCTTCATTTACGTTGAGAAACTTTTGCTTAGCTTCTCACTTAATCCACAAGCATGTCTGAATCATACGTACCCAGTGGAACCATAAGAAAATACTACCCGAATAAAAAAATCAATCTAACTACTATAACTTTTTTACTTCATTCTTTACGATAATAACGAAAATTCAGTATTCCTATTCTACTTTTATGACACATGGTAGTCGGATTAAAAGTATTCGCGAATTTTTGAATTTAAAAATTTTTTATTGACATTCCCAGTAAACTTCTGATTTTTCATTTTTTTTTTCCTGTATTCTTTTTTTCTTCAAGTAAATTCCGTAGGGTCATTGTGGCTATTCAATACACTATATCTTGAGCCTTTTCATGTAACCCAGATAAACACATATAGGATGCGATAGTCCAGAAACAGGATTAGGCCTTATACCTAGTGTAGCCAAGCCTGTAGCTTTACGACAGACCCTATTGAAGCGCGAATTTGACACTGGCGGACGAATTTAGAACGAGGAGTTAGGCTTTCAAGAATGGCGGAAACCTGACCCAGAGACCTCGGAGAGTCGGATCGATTACTCGGGCCACGGGCATTGTTTATTAATCTTACCCACCTTCATTTCAGCTATTTCGTTTCGACTCCCTACACGTGAATATACGATCTTCGGTCTGTCGTATTTCTGTAAGTCGTGTGCAAACTTTTTTTTTTTATCGACATACATACATATATGACAGTTGCGCAGAGGCAGTATCCGACGCACACTTTGCCAAACAGAGTAGCGAGTAATACAACAAGTTATCAAAGTAACATCTGGTTAGCCCTTTAGCGTCAAGTTTCATAACACTGTTACTCGGGTGGGGTCCGTATAAACCCCATTTCGTTAATGTAATATACTAATGGACAATTTAAAAATATTATTTTGCACTGACAATTATTTTTGTTAATAAATATGGTTAAGAGAAAAAATTTGTTTCGCCGCTTAATTTCATTGTCAATTAATAAATAATTAATAACGAAAAAAATTAGTCCAGTGGTGAAGTAAAAAATGAAAGATCTGGGGTCCTTTAGGACTCCACGCGAGCGTTGGAGGATTGAAGCCACTATCCACGTTTACTGAACCGAAAACAGGGTTACATAAGGTACATATTTTTTTCTTTCTTTTTTTCTTCATTTCCTTAAAACAATGCCTTAGTCGCACGAACCTATTTATCACAGTGGATTAAAAATAGTTTTAAGGCGCAGGCCAGCCTCTGCCTTCCGATCTCAAAAATTGATATGCTCCACTGCACATTCCCGTGAGTCATGCGAACTGGCGTAACGTATCGTAGCACGTAGGTACGTATGTTCCTTTGTTTATTTGTCAGGTCTCTGAACTGGCTTGGAGCTATTTCGTTGTTACGATTTCACAATTTTTTTTAGAGCCTCGCAAAAGAAATGCATCACCCTATAGATGGATACCCAACTAGAGGAAGAGATATGCTACGAAATCAATAAATGGTCCAATGAGCGTGGAAGCTACTTTAACAATGGCCACCGTGAAACTTTCTCCCTTAACATACCGGAACAGAAGCCAAATCGGAAACTCAATTTCCGGCGTTCGCCGCCGAATATGTTATCGTCGAGAACAAACAACTTCAACGCCCTTATGGGCAATCAGATCGATTCTCTATGTTCTCGGAAGTGTATGTACGAGTACTTACTGTAAGGAATAGCATAGAAGAATTCATTGTTCCACGAAGGCTAATTTGTGCTCAATTAGATAATTTACTATTGTAACATGATACTGATCGATAATACTTGTCATGTATGTATATATTGCGTGTATTTTTTAGTTTTCTTAAGTATAAATATTTCAGCGTTAATTCGCCAGCGTCACGTGTTAATATTGTATTAGATGATAACATGCGTTCTTGTTGTAAATTTGGAATACATTAATATCCGACCCTCTACCTTCCTGAAAATGATATTCAAGGATTGCGTCGTATCGTTAGGGGACTAGGATTTCAACGTAGGGAATTGCAATATTTCTCGGATACGGAAGACGTTAGAGTAGATATCTACGTTACGTATAATGTCCAGTAAATGAAGGAAAGTTTGTACTGTTTCAATGACAAGAACGAAACATTTAGTTGGCAGATCATAAATTCAAAATAACTGCTATATACTGAAAGCTTATAAATTATATATGAATTTTGTTCAAAATACAATTTACAAATATTTTTATGGACGTAACTTTGTTTTTTAATTGAAAATAGAGTAAATCTGCCGTCGTCTTCTCTGTTTCGAACTTCTATCAAGGATTTAAAATTCGAATCGAAAGAAATTTTATGCTTCTGGTATATTGGTCTTCTGTTTTGATTTTCTCCAACTGTTTGTGCAAGCATCGATTTTTTTTCTGATCACCGCGTATGCAAAGTGTTCCGTCTTTGCAAACCACAGAAATCAAATTTACCCATGATAGAAGGAAATGAGTGGCGGGGGGTCTAGATAATCTGCCTGATGAAACAAAGTTCCTCTCGACTTTTACCTCAATCGAATACTTTTCTCTCTACGCTTCTACGAAATTGTCAGTTACCTCCAGAAAAGTCTCGACTTACGCTTTCAAAACGATCCGCGCTTCATCATTCCGTTAATATCACAAAATACTTTCTAAACCGTCGTGTGCGAAATTGCTAGAAAATTTTACACGAAAATCTTTATCTACTATTCACTTACGATTTCAATTTATACGATTTCCTGTCTTATCGATAATGTGATGCTCGTAGAGAGGTTCATTCATGAAATAATGCTTAATGGGTATATGCAAGAGTGCAACCATCTTTTTCTTACGCAAAAAAATTTATGCTCATGGAGAAGTATATCGTTTATTCCATTCATTCATCACTTCTTTGAATTTTACGTGAACTAACAGTCAAGTACCAGATGCTTGTGTTTTCCTTGAATTATATTGATTCCCTTTTTCATTAATCTATATCAGCTTTTTAATGGAATATTTTACTTTTCTGTTGGTTAATGTTGGAAACATTTTTTTTTATATCTTATAATTGTTACTTATGAATGATGAGTATTTTAAAGTTTGATATTATATGTATTATTAACCCTAGAAGGATAACCTACGTAAATTTAACTCCCAAGCCCAAAACATTTTTAATTTAGGTTAGAAAAAGGCTATACTTTTAGGGTTAAATGACGGGAATATGATAATATGTTAAACGAATTCGTGGTTCTTGCTAGAACTGTATTAGTGTGTGCATTTGAATGGATATAAAAATTGTATGGGATGTATTTTCAATTTTTCAAAATTCTCACCGGTCAAGAATGGCGATTGGGAGAACCAAGCTGATGTGAAAATAATGTCCTTAACTCCGACTGTCCTCGTCAAGTTTAAACCCGGCACGCTGAATAAAATGTCGAAACAGATAAAGGTCCCAAACGTAACACCAAAATCTGTATCGAAGGTGATGATTTCCGGTGTCTCTGTGACGTTGAATGCGTATTCTCCAAAAAGATTAGTTTTTCGGTACCTGCCAATTTATGAAATACGTTAATAACAATATTTTCCTACTACTAGCAAGAGTATTGATTGGTTATAATATAAATAAATCTTTAAAGATTTCTAAGAAAAAAAAATGGAAAAAGCAAGGATACAGAGTATACTGATTAGTGCATATTAATTTTGTAACAATAATTTTTTTCAATATTGCTGATGATGCGAATAATAATAATAAATAAGTAATAATGCTAATAATACAATGGATATTGCCATTTCATTGACTCACTTGGCAATTACTGTTCCATTACGATCAAAGACAACATTTGTGTTATAATATAGAAAATTGTCGCTCGGGCAACCATCTTCTTTGCAGGGTAATTTTTCCCCAATATTTATAACAACGTAAATCTTATTATCCCTCGCTGCACAAGAGATAAGTTTTAGTGCCTGCAATGAAACACTGGATCAGACAAAACAATCTAATCATTTAACTTATCATTGCGACATTGGTCGCAGACTTTAAAACGTCGTCTCTAAACGTATTTCCGATTATTCTGTTTACAAAAATGTCAATCTTATTTTAAAATATTATTTCGAAAGTACGCAGTTCTTTTTGCGAATTTACGAAAACATTAATTACGAATTAATAATACATGATACTTACTTTACTAACTTCAATGCTATTCTGCGTACAGGGTGTATAATTATCTTTAGCATCTGGAACAATTGTAGTCCATGATTGTAAATATTTTCTACCAGGTACACCGGCAGCGGTCAGTCCACTTTCAGGAAAAACGACTATATCCGCACTCTGAAACAGCGGTATGTAGATATGTATTATTGTGACGTGTTTTTAAATCGTCTCTACGGATCGGCAGAGGTCCGGATGAGATACCGGCGCTCCACTGGAGAGGGGCAAAAGAGTATCGGTTATAGGGATCTCGAAGAATTAGAATGATCAGTTCTCGAATTTGACTATTATTAATTGGCTGCTTTAAAACAGTCTGTCTTGGGACACTTCGAGCTAGCTCACGCTCCCGTGCTACATATTTGCTGATAGTTTCTCTAGCTGTGTTTCCTATACGGTATAAAAATTTCTCGCTTATGTAGTTTCCGCGTCCCTGTCGCAAAATTCAGAAAATACGACCTTTTATTTCGGAGGCGCAGTGTTGTTCAGGGCCCACCTGAGTGTCCCCTGGATGCATTTCTCGGCCTTCACGGATCAGCAGAACCAGCTGATGTGAGTACTCCGAATTTGTTAGTTGGTGGAGGGATTTCGATTTTCTAGCTTCAATTCGTTCTGTTACGGTCTCAATCAACCGCTTTCTGTTTCCGGCACTATTTACCTGACGGTTACTCCAACCCACTCTACCTCAGCCTAGCAACTTGAGCGGCCGTGAATTTCCGTAACCGTTCGCTCCCGTTCGTGCATCCAGTTGCGTTTGCTGATTTCACGCGACCCCAAAGATCGACAGGATCCGTTAAGATATCTCTTCTTCTGATAGGTTTCGTTAGAGCTTCCGTTTTGGTGAAGTTGAGACTGTTCCACTTCAACTCCCAGGTCATACCGGCTCGTCAGTTTCCGTTGAAACAAGAATTGACTGGAGCCCGTCTGGCATACGGATACATGGACGAAGGGTGGACGGCCGAAGGTCACGTAGTATTTGTATTTTCGTTATCGGTGTCGAGTTAAGAAAATATGTTACAATATACAGAAAATAATGTTCATTCCCAAAGAATTTAATGTTACTTTAATAAAGTCTGCTACGGTATTTAATCGGAAGTCGAGAAACGACAAGTTTAATCTTGATTCGTCATAAAGGCGTCGCCATCAAAATCTTCAAAGAAAAATCATACCGCTATGATGGCTTATTCTGTCATTGACAAAATCAATCAATTCCAGTATAATAAAGCTCCTATACAGCTATTAAGTTATACTGGTCTTTCAATTTGAACGTCATCTTCGTGTCATGTAATTCGAATATAACACCCGGTAGAGAAAGTCAAGGACTCCTCCAGGCGTCCAAATTAGATTATATCTGCCATACTGCAGTACACTTCTCGTCAGTATCGAGGGTGGTAATCACATTATATGTTAGAGCGAAGCCAATGTATCCCTTCGACTTTGTAGCTCGAACCTCTAGACGTCTAGAGTGTCTCGTTTGAAACGCTGTTTGTTCGAAACTTCGTCTAGCGTAACCGACTTCGAAGTTCGGAGGGTGATGGTCATCGTGATAACGTGAAAACCACTTCGATGTACCTAGCGCTTCCTTTTATCTTTAAACAAAATTTTATAAAGCGAAATAGCCAATTTTTTTGCCTCGAAAAATTTCACGAGTCTATTTCATTCTAATTTATCACGCTACGTGTTATGTGGATACCGTCAATATCTGCTGTCCTCACTACTTTTATTACCACAATTTTAAATGTTCTGTTGGACTTTGACGACAGCGTCATGGATGATATGAGTGCAATATAGTGCAATTTTATGATCTCACCCGCAAAGAGCTTTGAATGTGATTTAAATTTAAATTTGTTGGTCATTAATCCACATTCATCCGATGAATCCTGAACTGGGAAATTAAACTAGACTTAGCGACCCATCACGGTTATACGATTCGAAATTTTTCCGCGCATTTCACTTAACTGTGAAAAAAATATTGTATCAATCATTACTAACGAATATAATGGAAAAAAGAAAATTATCTGAGTACGTGATAGTTTTGCCGGAGTAATTAATGGTACTTTGACCTAAAGGTATTTTACGCTCCTGATATTATTTCGTAACTTTATTTCTCTCCTGTTATATCTCATCTTTTCACTCATTTTCCTCATAAGGTCGATCAAGGTACGAATCGCGAATCCAGCCATACCTATACAAACTCTTACCTAAACCTTACCAACATCCTCTCACTTGGAACAATATTAGGAGATTGAAGAAGGGGAACTCTGATGTGTGCGAAGGACGATTTCGAGTTAGCCTCAAATAATGGTATCGTAATCGGAAGAAATGAGACTAGGAAATGTAGTGGAAAATAAATATCGTGGGGATCGAAGAATTGCGAAGAAAGTATCGTCGTTCGATCATTGGCCATGAATAAAAAGAGACTGCTTGTCTCTTCGACGTCCAATAGGCCATGTCAAGGAAGACGAGAATCAAACAGAATAGAATAGTGATTGGCTTGACGAAAATTATTTTTTCAATTAAAGAATTTCATGGCCAAACGTATTACATATAGTTAGGAATATGTTTTTTGAAAATCAATGTATCACTATTAATATTCAAATGTCAAAAATATGACATCTGTTTTATGTCAGATGGTTTTATGCATTAAACAATTAGACGATAAACCCGCCATTGCGGACTGTTTTAATATGCTGCTACTTATTGTACTAAAGTATATAAGCCCATTGCAAATTTCATTATATTTTATAATCCCTATGCAATTAATTCAAACTTTAAAAATGGTTTGTAAACATGAAATGTATACAGCTATATAGTACGATTAAGGGATAATGAAGAAAAGCATTGCGTCCTGTTCGGAAACACGTTCGTCAACGCGCATTTCACGTTTGTAAGTTACAATTAAGCTCGATTAATGCGCTGAAATAATTATGGGTCATGGTATAATATTATTTCATGCAGATATCGCTAACTTGAGAGATAAGGTAATCAGCTTACATGTGGTGCTCGTTTTACTTCCGGTTCACGAGCAGTTCTTATACGCGCGTTGTCCGGTTAACGTTGTTTTTTATTGAGTCTTTCATATTTATAGCAAAGGTCTATACTACGCATAGTTTAAAAAAATTTAATACACTAATTAATTAATGCAAATTGTCAAACGCTAATAAATTGCCTCTTTAATTTTGTTTATGATACCTACAGACTTGTATTGAAATTTCGTTAATCGTAAGTTTTATTAACAAATTATTCGTTATGGATGTGATCTGTTTTGTTACAGCAATAATTATGTGCGCTGTCTTTACTAGCTAGTGTTAAATTACTGATTTAATGTGTGCTTTGGATTTACTGGAGAGCCATGTTGATAATTTGTTTGCAGTAAGTATTATATGTATACTATAACGGGGTGCCCGGCTCGCCCCCGCTATAATTAATTTATTCACAGAGCCGCCAGGGAGCGCTAGAGGGCTAGGAATTTCCGAAAAATTAGGAGTTCTGATCGGGAATCGAACCCGATACCTTCGGACTGCCAAGTCGGGCACTTACCACTGTGCCACCGAACCCACTGTCCGACCTGATAAGTCCTATTTATTTATTTTTCGGTCATTCCTAGATGGTATCCCCTCCAGCTCTGTAACGCCACGTTACAATACATAAATAGAAATGGCTATACGATAAGTCTAATACGATATAAGAATTTCTCTTTACCTTGTTACCGGCTTCCGCAATGAATCCAGCATAGGAGTTGGCGTTTGCCATAATCGTCAATTCACCGCTGGACATGCGAACGGGCGAAAATTCTACAACAGCTGCTACATAGCTAGGAGAATCTGCTGTTGATCTCTGTATAAAAAATAAAATTATATTCAGTTGAACAAAATTGAGAACTGATGAATCAGTAATTAGTAACAGTAATAGGCGTAAAAGGATTTATTTTCTGATTGAACTACTTACAAAAATTTTACAGATTTTATTTAAATTTTTTAAACATATCAGTATTTAGACATAAACAATATTTGATTTAGCAAATATTTTACATCAAACGAAATAATTTTAGGCTTTATGGAAACTCATTTAAATTTCGGTGATTTAGTAATCACGTCCTTATGGGCTACTATTATTCGGTAGTACATTCGTATTTACTCTGTTCATTTACGAACAATCAAAATGTACAGACGCACGTGTATTTCAAAGGGAAGCGCAAGTGTTATCTACCATATCGATTTATATACGTACGCGGAATGTAATGTATATGCACACAGTATTATGTGTAACGTGTCGTAACTCGAAGCACTAGGTTAGATTAGGATTTACTACAATGATCTGCTGTTCGTGAGTACATATGCATATGTACTTGAATTTTCGGAATCGGAAAGCACAATTTCATACATTTCCAAAGTGATATCCATATTATCCACGGCCGGTCCACGTGTATCACGTATTTTTTTGACAGTTCGCAAACAATGCAATCCTAAGCAAATAATACATGGCTTTCCATAACACCACGGAAATATGTAATAAAATAGAAATTTGATAGCATATTGTGTGACAAGGAATAAAACAAGACGATTTCAGACTAGGGTGAAGTTGGCTGCCCGTGCTGCAGGCGAGAGCTCACATCACCCGAAGTCTGAAATCGTGTGTTATCTCCTGCCACGGACTTCGTTTTCATGATTATCTGCATTGAAACCAATTTTCCATTGAAACCATTGAAACCAAGTTTCAGTGTCAGCAGCCAGTCGGAAACAAGTTAATTTAAGGCTAATGGCGCGGGGAACTAACTATTAGTGTATGCGTAAATTATGATGATTGCACGGTTAGAACTGTTAGTTATGAAAATCCAATAAGTAAATCGAAATAACTAAAAAACGAATGCCAAAGTAATAGGGCCGAATTAAACATTAAATTTGACTTACAGTGGCATGTTTTTGCTTTAGGGAAGAAGCACAATTGATTCTGCCCGTTGATTTAAACCATTCGCAATTTACGCACCGGCTAATAGGTGTCCGGGACATTGACCTGAAATTAGCTTGTTTCGACTGACTGCAGAGACACTGAAACTTGAAGTTTCGATGCAGGTTTTATGAAAATTATATTTTAGTGCGAAACTATGCACATATATACTCTGTAATCAAATCTTACCATTTGTGGCTTGTTAGAAACTTTATTGTTTTTGATATGTCGAAAAAATTAATTGAGCTCGTGGATCGACTATAGTTACTAGTTTTCTCCTGTACACGTTATTATAGGGGAATACAAATTATGAGAGCTGCTTAATTACGATTTCTATGGCGCCTTGTCCGATTTTTATTCTCGGTGTTATATACATATAAAGCTCTACGCTTAATGAAAGAAATAAGCTATTAGATATAAGATTCAGTGTGCTTTCCAGTTTCTTGTAGTATTATATAATTGGCCAAAGTAGAAGAATTTATTGGATTTTAAAATTAATTTTATTATTTTAATTGCTTTTTTTTCTTTGGTTTTTTTCATCGAGAGTTTAAGGGTGTGATTTTTCATGAAACAAAAATGTCTATTCGGAGTAAAAAGTTTTTGTCAAATTCGTGATTTTGAAGAATTTCTTCGAAATAGGGTCAAATCCTATTATAAACTTAGTAACTTTTATGCCTATTAGAAAATTCTACTCGTCAACTTCATGTCAGTTAGATTTGTTTTTGTGATATGTTCTAGTTACCTGTTTGGTACCGTAAATGTAACTCATTACAAGAAGCAATGTATATAGTGCAGTATTCATCTTCGTCATTGTTTTTATTTAACCTAATAGAACCTGAAAAAATCAAATAGACAGATGAATTAGTAAATGAGTAATAAATATATTTTATGCTATCAACTATGTCCAAATTTATCACCGGACTGCCCACATTGTAGAGGTAAGTAGCCGGCAGCTTCAAAGTAAAATATTATTTGCTTCTTTATTACTAATTTCAGAATACTTTTCATAATTTATATAATTCTCAGATCACGCCTGCGTTGCATTAATTATCAAAGGGAGCTAATTTTAGTAACGCGTGAAAGAATTAGATAATTACCCATTTTCCGTTTATATACATATAACAGGTTGCATTCGATATAATATAATGTTACCTCATGTATACAGAGCCGAATGCAAAAATCGTTGGATTATTAATTTTTGAAGGGTAATATTTTTATGTTTGCATAATTGTTTCTCGATCTAGCAAAGCATATTTGATCGCAGTGAATTAAGCACGGGTTACTGGATCAGCGCCAGTCGTGCAATAAGTAATATATGAAAGTGATTTATTACAGCCTTAAACCAGTAAAAGACCAACGTCATTCTTCCCGTATTTAATAATCGTTTAGCCTCTTGTAAACAGGAGTGGTTTCTTCCCTGAATTTATGGTTTTATAATATCTACTTCAAAAGTTTATTTCTCGCTATATACTGTCATTGAAAATACGTATGTAATAAATATTGCTACTTCGGCATCATTAAATGTTCTTTTTCAAGATCTTATCTTTAAATCACAATAATAAAATGTTACGTAACTTATCGTCTATTTTCTGAGAATTTATTAGAATCCTTGAAAGCCTATAATAAACCAAACTCAGCATTATCGTATTATACTTTAATTGCTTGAGTCTAATATCTTCATATATTAACTGTGTATAAGCCCAAAAAATGATTGTCCTGTCACATTGTAGCAATTATTACTCATTGTGACTTAATTTTCATCATTTTAAGCTGCTCAAAAAGCTTAACGTAATTTCTATGTGATTTTCACTCACTTTTGATGTTCAACATACAATCTCAGTGGCGTGGTGTTTACTTACTATACGTCTTAAACTTTTTAAAGTTTCTAATAGCAAAGTTTCGTAATGTGCTTTACCAAGATTTTCACAGCATCCCAAAGCGTCGTTGTAATTATTTACTATCACAGCGAAGTTCTTACAGTTGTCATACTTTTTTATGTAGATAATAATCGCAGTACAAGTTTTTCCATTAATTAGCTTCGTCTACTAATTGAATGCTTGATTAAAATTTTCTTTTATATCGTTTTCAGTCTGCCATTTTATTATAGTTTCTTTTTATAGTATGTCGAAGTAATTCGTAGCCTGTAATCACTACCAAGAGCTAACGATTATTGACGTTACGCTTTTGTAATAATAACAGACGAAATTTCATCGATTGCTACAAATTGGGAATATAATATAAATACCGCTCGACCTCGTAAGTCATTTTCATTGTGTCATACTTCAATGCCCCTCACGTCCTTTTGGTGAAGATCCAATCAACGAATGAAGGAGTTTGATGAAATACAAATTTTAATGACGTTAATCTACTGAAACTTTTCCAGTACAATGTTCGTTTTTTAACGTGCTTTTAATCTTGTATTTAATCTCCTAATGTTAGTCTGTAGTAGGAGAGATATTTTTGGAGTAATATTTATTGTTATAAAGACCTTAGTTTTAAACTTTGATATTAGCGCGTTGTATCGAAAAACTCGTTTCTATGGTAAGTGCACAGTAACCTTTGAAAGAGCCTATAGTATCCGGCGCGCGTACGTAGATATTACTACCTTTACTTTGTCATTATAGATCAACGTGATAACGATTGATGTTCTATTTTCTTAATGCACTGATAAGAATCGATAATTGTAGTTCCAGCATTACCGTATATCGCACAAACAGGAACAACTTCATAACCAAATATTTGCAACGTGATTACTCAAAGAGAAAAATTTTAAGTTTTATATTTGACGTTGGTCTTTATGCGATTATCCCATGCTTACAAGATGCTAGTCATGAATGTATTATAACTGATTCATTGATTAGATTAAATCATCTTGTGAATAATTACATTTCTCATCTGTCGTGTTTTATGCCAATTGTGTCTGGGATAACTGTCCAATTTTGATAATTGCTATTTAACCGTTCGGATGAGAAGGAACTTTCTTAAATTTTATAATTTTTATTTGTATCTTTTTGCAATTTGACGAATCTCTTTTAACAGCCTTCCTTTGTCTGAGTTTCGTTTATGTTTCATGAGTCATGACGAATAAAAGTATGAATTTGTACATGAAAGAATTCATATGCAAAATAATTTCCTTGTATTTCATGACTTCTGTAAATTCAATTTTGAACGTTACTCTTTCCTTCAGAATTATATACCAAAAACCGTATTCCTTGGAGAAATATTAATTTCAAAATTTCTTTCTCCTCAAAATTATTAAAATTTTCCTATGTTCTTCTTACGTAAAAGTATGCTTAATCTCTTATATGATGGATATTATTTTGCATTATAATATATGTATATTAGGGTGGTCGTTAAATAGAGTCTGATCGAATTTCGTTCGTGCCGCCCCCCAAATCGTTCCCAAATAAATAAAAAATAATCCTTGAATTTTTTCAGA
>JARQTI010000415.1:504402-520991 GCA_030142655.1 Trachelus tabidus | reverse complement strand
TGAAACATTTTGTTATCCCGCTCTTCCTTTAACAGATATTCAACCGTACTGTTTCAAATGGGACACCCTGTATATATTTGATGAGAAACGAGCGAGTTCAAATATTACGAGAAGAGTGCTGGTACTTTTATTGGGTTACCAAGTTTCGATGAATGTCTTTCCTTTTTCTCTTCTTTTTCTGGTTGCTATATATTTTATTCTTTTTCTCCGATTTTTCTCTCATAATGACTGCATCGTTTCTTCCAGCAGCGCTGAATTTATACGTCGCGTTTGCCACGTATACGTATCGACTAATTCATATGCGGTATCAAATGCGCAGATTCTTGAAGTGGCTATATTTCATTGTCACATTCATATGGACGTAATACATATTAATAGGTCAATGAGAACGGTTTTGTTCCATTTTTTATATATTAATTTTACACTTAGCGTATTATTATACCGTGAGCACTAGAACGAACTTGATTTATGCCAACATTAACGGCACTCGTTTGAATCGTAAGCACTCGAAGACTCATTTTGCAGTTGTTCGGTGGCTGATAAATGGATTAAAGAAATATATGCGAATCATCAAGAGATTAGAATGAACCAGTCGAGTCTCATACTTACAGAATGTATATGTATATGCGTATATCTGAACCTACTAACTAAGAGATTTATTCTCTTAATTATATTTTTACAATGCATCCTTTGCTTGACGACGATTAAAATCCAAAGGAGTTCGTTGAGTCCTGTGTGATTCGTAAGTTTGAAGATCAATGACTTATGTGTAATCTGAAAGTGGTGGTTGTGTGATATGAAATTAAATGAGATCTGTAAGAAATCATATTCAATTAACATCTCATAGTATTGTATTTCAAGAGTAAAGCGTTTGTTTCAAAAGTCACAAACTCCGACAGCTTTGTATTGAGGATCAGATTGAAAAAATATCTTTTGGATGTAGAATAAAAAAAACTGAATAAAAGGAAAGGTCTCATGCATATACGATCTGGAAGTGACAGTAAGATAATAATTTTAATTTTTCAACTAAAGGCAGATGAGACCTCTTTTTTCGTATGTAAGTCTAGGATCTGCCTAGGACCCCATTGAACCAACTGAATTTTGATAAATCTGTCGACTCCTGTTCATATCGGAGAACATGATGTTCACAATTTATAACGTAATGAAGGATTAAAACCGTACGGTGGCCGAGGATCGATGGCTCCTAGCCAAGTCGCAAAGGAAGGCAAACTCTGTTTTACAAATGGCTGGACTGGGGTTTAAAAGCTTCTCGGAGAAGTCGGTGTACTCCTTGGAAGCTTTTACTGACTATGTTGTCAGAGTGTAATTTCACGCTTTTTCATTGTTATTCAAGATTTTACATTCTTAAAAGCAATAGCGACGGGACACGACGAGAAATTCTTTCAAGTCTATTTATTCAGGTTTCTACATGTAATCTGAGACAGTGGATTTAACAAAGAGGCGTACAATAATTGTTCTATCATATATTTGCATACATTTTCAAAAGTACCAAATACCGGATTCTTCTAGTCAGACTCTCGCAAAAGTTTCGCACCACTTTTTATCCGGAGGTAGCAACGAAATCGTGTTGGTCCTGTGAGACACGACAGGGAGAATAAAAATTTAATGTCCTACCACAGAGAAAAGTGAACACGAAACGACGTAAGCAGGTGCGTGACGAGATAGACTAGCCTTCATAATATTCCTTCGTCGTAACTTCGGGAGACCACGAAACCTTTCTACCCATTATGGCAATGGTTATATAGGGTACGTTCGTACCCTATATAAATTGTGTATATAAAATCATTCATCTCAAAGGTGCCAATTGAATATAATGTTTGGTATGGTTCTTACCTTCTTCCCTTTACTAGAAAAGTCGTGGCACGAATGATCGATAAGTCTTAAATGATTATCTCATTTTTCCAAATATTAATTAGCCGCCGATATTGGTAGTCTGCACGTGTGAATATGTTGCTTTATGTACCAGTCAATCAATGATAGGATATCATTGATGAACCTTGATGGTGATATATTTTTAAAGCAATGAGATCGACTTTTCCATGGATTGACCTTCAAATTTACAACTCTGGAAAAATGTGTGGCGTCTACGCATGCGGCAATGATACGTTATACAGCGAAGAATACGTAGAACTACTAAAAGTTGAAAAATTTGTGAAATCAGTCGCAGGTAGCAGCACTTGTCAGGCCGTACCCGGACGGCTTGATCTAGAATATAAGGAAGTGTAACAGCTTGGAGTTCTCGTTGCTGTAAAAGATCTTACTGCCGGACGCTTGGACACGTGTGCCCTACCCCCTTTTCCTTGCTTCTGTTACTTTTGTTTTATTTTCCTATTTTTTTTACTAGTCTGCGCTTTTCAGTTATAGTTGTCCGATATTACATTGACGATTTGTTTGAATTTGCTGCAAGATGAAATAACTTGTGCATGCTTAGGCGTTGGGACACACGATACCTGAAGCTAAGTCGGAGGATGTAGGGGTGGTGGATTTTCTGCAGGCAAAGTTCTTGCCGCTTAAGCATTATTTGGTTAGTCCCTTTTAGCGTGTAGGTTCGTTTTAAGTCATGTACATGGTAGTCATCTTGCTGAAGGACCTTCATGTGCGACACAGTAGACAGGACATTCTTCCATTCAATTCACTGAGCTCGTTCAGTCAAAATCGGGTCCAGGTTGTAGTCGTAACATGGCCTCTTCGAATCTTCCGATTGCGACTAGTGCACCCCCTTATGTTACATATAGCTATGGTCTTTCGTGCAGTGGATGTGGCTAGCAGTTAGTGGTATAACAAGGGGGGGGTTCTGGACATAGATTCCTGCACCGACATTTACCGACACTTCGAGAGCCTTCAAGGGTTCTCATACATGCTAAATCGACGTCGTCGACCTGCCCCCCCTCCCGCCTGATTTCAAGGAGTGACGTCACGAGGATAGCACATTCCACGAATCGGGGCTGATTCTAGGAATTTTACGTCCGATTCCAGGAATCGCGAAGGAGAGAGGTTTTGGAAGCTTCTAAATAAATCGCAAAATTATGCAGGATGGCTCCAGCCCCGGCGACCTTTTCGCACGACGTTTCCAGGTAGCCATTTGCCCATCATCCCCGAAGAACCAACAAGAAGCTTTGATGATTTACTTCCTTTCCAGCCTCGCGCAGGTTTGTGAAGCCCTTGGCATCTAACATAGTTCCATAGTTTCTGATGGTTTTTAACAATAGTTCTGGTCTTTTACAATAACGAGAACTGCATTTTAAAAAAGGTTGCTACCTTCGCGTCCAGCGGTGACTATGAGGTCAGCATCTTATGTGCTGGAATTCAAAAAAAATCTGAAGTTCCCTTCAAGTTATCGTTGCTGTATCCAGTCGTCGACCGATGCCCTATGGGGAAGCGACCGTGGAGGATTTCCGATTTGTTTTTACGGATTCGCTAAGAAACGCTCTCCATTCAGTTGAAAGGGACGACTTGAGGGAAAAGATAAAAGTTATCGAATATAGGGATCTCAATCAATCAGAAACATTAATTCCTAAATTTTAGTATTGTCAAGGCAGTCTGTCTTAGGACACCGATCGAGGTGCCTCGAGCTGTCTCGCGTTCCCGTGTTATTTGTTGATATTATTTTTAGCTGTATTTCCTATATGGCATAGAAAGATATCCAATTCTGTCGATTTTCTGTGTTTGTTTCAGAGGTGCAGTGCTGTGCTATAGTGCACTTCCCACCTGAATGTCCGCTGGATACAGTTCTCGGCGTTCATGGATTAGCTGAACCAGCTCCGATGAGTACTCCCAATTTATTAATTGGTGAAGGGATTTCGATTTTATAGCTTCGGTTCGGTCTGTTACGTTCTCGATCAATTGCTTTCTGTTTCTGGCACTATTTGACTGACGCTCCTTCCGACTTATTTATTTAGCATGGTTAGCCTTCGTAAGGCTTTCGAAGTGTCGGTAAATGTCGGTGCAGGAATCTGTATCCAGAACTCCCCTTGTAATACTACTGGTGTTAGCTTCATGCTTTTTATATTTTTTACGCAGCATATTATCATCCCTCCTAAGGCTTCTTAAGAACCATGTGTCTCGCAATTTAGGTTTTTCTCAAATAGCACTAATATATATACTCAAGTCTCATGATTCCCGAAGGGTTCGTATCTCTCCTGAGGAGAAGTTGGGTCTCATGAATTCGTGAGATTCGTTTCGAAATGAACGAGATGAGGCACTGTCTCTCTGGTTCTCCTGCTAGTCTCCCTGCTTTTCCTGCTTCTTTTCTAGCTTTCATTTATTTCAATTGTCCATTCCGATTCTTCCGTTGAAACTCCTTTTCTCTCGCCTATTTTTTATATCATTTTTTTGACTTCCCTCAGTTATTCCTCTTCTACTGAAAAGGATAATTAATTTTTGATAACCTGTAGGTCCGTGAGTTAGCGTATTTAAATAAGAGAGGTGCAAGTCGGTTACGTCCCTCGTGCAAGAACGCACGCGGATATATGTCTGTATCTACTATAGTCTCTCGACTCAAGTTATTACTCGAAACAATACTCAGAATAATTTATTTTTACAATGAATTCTCTAAGCAACCCCAGGACATGTATAAGGTACGTGAATTATTTTGAGGCGGTTCTTATAATATTATAATTATAGAATTTACAACAAACCTGTTTGTAACTGCCAAGGGCCTACCAACTGCCTTTATCTGATTCGTGCTCTTTTGAGTTTCTTCACTTAACCCTAAGCTATACGGAGAATCTGCCATGTTATGCATGACTGAAACGATAAGGAAAATCCATCGAATCTGCCGAATGAAAACTGGGAAGAACCTTTAATTATCAAATCAAATTCCATCCTGCATAAAACATATCATTATACATTCTACTTTAATTAAATTTCATATATTATATTATCAAAATAAAGTTTAGCACGTGGAACTATATGCAATTATAGGAAATATTAGGCTGGCATAAAAGTAATGAGACACTCTAGAAAACTCTATATTTGTCCTTTTTTAAATTAATTTTTTGCCCATATTCTAGTATGTTGTAGAACATTCTAGACACTTCCGCTCTGTGCGTATATACAATAGAATATGGTCAAAAACAATTAATTTGAAAAAGGACATGCGTAGAGTTTTCTAAAGTGTTTCATTATTTTCATGCCAACCCAATAATTACAGTCGTTTTTCTGAATGCATTTTGGCATTATTTTTAATGGATTTTTCTGGGCTTTCGTGTATATATATATTTTTCTTTTGATCTTTTATCATCAGCTTACAACTTATTTCCCTCATAACCTCAATGAACTTTAAAGAGAATGAGGTCACAAGTTTCATATTAAAACATGACGCAAGGAACATTGCAAAGAATATCGATGAAATCTCAAGTTTCTGACTCGCGGAAATGACGCAAGAGAAGGTTTTGGGTCGAGTTCGAAAACGCGATTCAATTCCCTTGTGAAAGATTCTCTACTTGTATGAAAAAGCTTTTGGTGCGCGGCTTTTCGTTTTGTTAAGCATAGCGAAGAATATGGGACACCTTCAGATTGGAAGTAATATCCTTGTTTCGATTCAGAGTGCTAAGTAGACGTGAACTTTCCTGTTAAAGCGTCTTCCTTATGTTAATTTCTTAATGTGCCGTGAAAGGATACTCGAACTGTGCAGAGAACAATGTATTTTTGATTTTGGCTATTCGCACGAACTTTTCACTTACATATATTATTAAGACGGGGTTAACGATTACACGAAATTCTTTTTAAGCAATCTGGGTTGCGTTCAGAAATCTTACTCAGGGTAACTCGATCTCTTTTTATTGTCGTTATTACGAAGAGAATAGGATGATACTAGAGTCGGTTCTAGAGAGGTTTTCGAACGTACCCCTGATTGTCATTCAGTTATTGAAGCAGCTATTAAAACCGTTTTAACGTTGTTCAGATGCTTTTGTATTAATGTATATTTTGGTATTTATTATATTAATAATACCTTCCTACAATTTTTTATAAAAATGTTACATATTTATTTTTTTAGATATCTTAATTCTTGCTATTATCTTATTAGAACTTGTAAGTGTTGTATCAGGAAATATTATATCGATCATGAGATTAACAACTATACCCACATGGACCCTTGAAGATCAACGGTGTCGAATGATTTCATAGAACGCCAGAACCCTTCAATTAACAAAGGGTATCGACCGCAACTATTACAAAGGATACGATCTTTTATCACATTATATGGGTAAAGAGCCATGAATTCTTGTATCACGTGACAGTAAGACAATCTTGTTTAAAAAATTATTTCTCAAGCATCTATTAATATTAGTTTTTCTAAATTGTGAGATCATTGGTCTTATGAGAAATTCAATAAAATCACTTGGTTATCAGATACTGCTTGACGCTTGACATAAAACGAGGTAAATTCGGACAAAAATGACGATGCTCCACTGTTATTTAGTTTCAAGGTTAAATTTAAGTATACGAGAAAATATGACTGCGGAAATAATGTAGGAAAACTCGTCGGCACGGTCGCCTATTGTCTTACGGAAAGAAATCAATAAAAGGGTTTGAATTTATGATACTTCCGGTTTATCCTCTCAGCAAGTTGCGGGGTGAACTCTGGGAATCGGAATAGAGACTGATTGTAATTTTTATTTATTGAAATCAAATGGCGAACGATCGATTTTTATTATGTCATCAATACTGTAATTTTCTAGATTCACTTTGTGACTTTCGAATTTAAAATTAATGTCTTTTCTTTGATTGACACTCACGCGATTCAAGCTTTTTACGAGTAGTTTATGCAGCATTGAAGTTAGATTGATTCATCAGTATTACTAAAGCTTTTTAAGTTATGTGTAAAAAAAGATCTTACAGTTACATTGTCTACCTATGTAGGTATACCATGGATCTTATAAATAGAATTTTTTGCCTCGTAAGAGCAGAAAGTTTGTAGAAAAAAAATATATATGCATATATGTATATAAAATCCTCATCTAGTTTTCGTAAACATGAAAGAGTAGATCGTATTCTAGATTATTCAGACTAGGCAGAATCCTACGTTTCAGATCTGAAAATGATGAATCAAGAAAGTGGCTATTTTTTCGTGCTTTAAGCTTTTTTTTTCCTTAAGAGCATCTCTCAGTAAAAGTAGAGGGTCCTGAAATCATCGACCGTTCACTATTTCCTTTCAAATAGCAGCTTACATAATACTTAGCTCATCTCTACTTTACATACAAAATATTTGGCCAGGAATTTTCGTAAAAAGGGTTTTCTGTAAAAAAGTAAATTGTACACGCAGCGACTCTTTCCAGTTGGAAATTCTTGCAGTTCTTAGCATGTACATAAGCTGCTCTGTGTGTACTTAGACTGTAACTGTCAAAAAGCTAAAACCGAATTTAAGTAGAATTTAAATTTCTTCCTTAGATGTCGTAGATGTAAATTTCGGGTAATAACAAGAATCTTTGTGCGTACTGAGAAAATCCCAGTGAATCTACCGGAAATTTTTGATACCCAAAATCCTTCTTAGATGAAGTTTTGAACATTATTTTAGTTTGAAACTATCCTTTGTAAGCTCAGCAGACTTGACTAGTTTCGAAAGTACGTCATGGTGCTCCCTTTTGGTTATAGTAATCCCTAGTGAAATTATTCAACCCCTGCACGAGATTCTTGTACTTTTTATCCAACCCGCATTAACTGCTTGATCACTCAAACTGTAGCTGATCATTATTTTGAGGAATTATTACAAAGCCAGTCCTACTTCGGAAAAGAATTTTCTAAAAAAAATATATATATAATACAAAACAGCCACGTATATGTCATACCAAGGTAAATGTTATATAGCCTTATTCCATTCTTACAGCTACAAAGGGTAGCACGCGCGTCACATCTACGAAAACGAGAGGAGCGTTGGATCCAGAAGAGAAGAAAAATTCTATAAAGATTATTTTTAAAAATAAACGGAAATCTACAAACACACACACACACGCGCGCGCGCGCGCGCATTCATATACAGTGTTTAGATTTTGTGCTGCGAAGTAAGATATAGAACTTGACTTCCGAGAAATGCTCTAACAATGAGCGATCGATAAGTTCCCTTTCTAAAGACGAAAATCATAGTATGATATAGGTAGTACATACGAGTATATATAAATTCGATATCTGGGATGGTTTTCATTTCTGGTATAATAGTCAAGTGTACTTGTATTCGATGCGATCGTCGATAATTGTTATAATAATTAATTCAATATTTGACATGACAATTTCCTTGAGTCATTTACCGCGAATATATTGGCTAACTTTGTAAAATTTTACTCTATTGATTTGTAAAGAATGGTTAACGTGTAGAAAAATAATCATGGTCAGAAATGAGCTGCAAGAACGAAAATTTAATATAATTTAAACGATTTTCTTTTATCAAACCGTATCGATTAATGCGTTTTACAAATTCCGCTGCGAGCTCAAAGAGAGAAAATTTTCAGTTCTCATGGTGAGAAATTGCTTACAATCAGTGACAAAGAGAGGCTTCTTTTTATTCGCTTCCAAATAGAATCTCCTGTTCTGATTGCGTCGTTTTACTTATCGTTGTAAAGATCTGTATACATGATCAATTGATCAGTGTTTTTTCTTATTTCGGAAGGATAAGGAATATTTTTCCCCTTTTTTTCAGTCTATTTTTTTTCCTTCGCATTTAAGATTCGCTTTATTGTATAACATTAATTATATTGAGTACGTTTCCCCTGTGTTCAGAAGGGATATATGTATATGTATAGGGAGCTCGAAAAAGTATATATTTATCTTTTCATTCGTCGTGTATTTTTGGGACTTTCATATCCATTATGGAGAACGGAACACGCAACACGCATTAAACGGACGCACGTGTTATCCACCTTTGATTTATAAAATCTGCAGATTTTCTACTTCCTGACTTTTCCACTGTGCTGCCTCTTGGGAGTTATTGCTACGAAGTGGGAACGCAAGGAAATATGTTTTTTTCCCCCGTTGTATCGAAATAGATCTGTATTTCGATGTTATGGAATTTAATTACGGAAAGTAAACTTGTGACAAGTATAACAAAAACCATATAAATGTATTAGATACACAATAAAGGGTTAAAGGTATAATCCATTAGATGATATAAAAATAGAAGGTAACTGACTTACGTAGTTTATAACCAATGAAGGATTTTACATTCCGTAATATAGCAAACCATTTAATTCTTAATTTTTTATTTATTGATTGGAAAGCAAAGCTTTTCCGAATTCAAGGTTACTTTTTGGTTATCCGACACGAACTGCCTTACTAACTGTACCGAACGAGATAGTGATCGCGTGAATTCACTAATATGGAGCAAACCGTTCCATTAGCAGTATAGATAATGGTTTTAACAGTTGTCACGAGGTTCAGCACGAAAATTCTTGCTTGCATAGCAAAATGACATGGTAAATCAGTAAATTTACAGAGCCGTGCAGTAACGTGCGAGGTAACAGCTGCAATAGGGAATAGTAGGGTCGTGAGCCAGGGGTGGCGAAAAATGGGGTTCTCAGTCCAGACAAACTTTATTTCCTTTATATTTAAAAATTATTTCTTCGCAAAATCATTAAAAATATTAATGATTAATATATCACATAAACCATTAAATTTGTTTGTTTAGGCTTATTTTTATTCAAGTGACGAATGTATTCTAAACCCTTATTTAATTAGCAATTACAAATACGTTACTCGAGTGTCAAACGGTTTATATTGCGAATTCGCGAAACACCGTCGCCGATAGAATTCATTAGAATTCATTGATGGCAGCGAATCTATAGATGAATTGTTAAATTCGTCAGTATTCATATGAGAATTGTTAAATTACGTGACTCATAAGTGATGTTAAATCGTTTTGAAATGGAATTTTCGTTCGCATGTATTTTGCTATTTTGGACGAGACATTCTTTGAGCTTTGAATTGATCCGTCGTATGGTCCATCGACCTGCCGATCATGGCGCCAACTATTGGCAATGCGTGGAAACTGCATATAACTTATTGGATAGTGGCGAATGAGTAAGACAGTTTCGAAGGATTCACTGTGTTCTCTATTATTTGTATATGCATTAGACTAATCCTGATTATGCGCTGGTGCTACGATGTATTAATTACGATTGATAGACACTATATCGATTAGGATACTTTAGTGAATCCTTTATACTGGAGTATAGCATGTCATAGTTTATTCAATGTTTTATGTATGTTTTATTTTTTTTTATATGGTATACTTACTGTGTAAGCTGATTTATAACGGCCATAATAAAACTGCAAGACATGCCTAACGTATTTTATGGCTGGGTATAGTACTTTGAAATATCGTGATAGATATCAGGCAAAGGGACTTATAGTATACGTATATTAAAAATTGTTTGGTTACATTTGAGTATTTTTTCAAAAAACAACAAACGTCAATACAAGCATTCGAATTTAAATGACGTTTCCATTGAAATTCATGTCAAAGGTCAATATGAGCTTTCGCGTTGATATTTGACATTTTTGAAGGTAAGTCCTATTTCGTATTTTTCTCTGGAGTATTTTTACATATGTCACGTACGGTGTATTATACAGATTGAAATAGCGACGTAGATTCTTCATAGGACGATGCTCTAGAGAAATCACAGTTTCCAATCGTGTACTTTCCGCTTTTCCTATTATTTATACTGGGATGTTTCCTGCTTAAATAAATGCATATTCTGCAGAAATGAGACGCGCGCGAAGCACACCCTATGCAAAACTCGAGGTCGGAGAGTTAATAATATCTTTTTCGTGGCGCTTGAGCTTTTCGGCTTACGTTACGTTACTAAAGTGATGTAAGAGATTAATATGCATGATACTTCGAAATTATTAATATTTTCCTTATAATTTTTTTCAATTCATTTCTTAATTATTTTGCAGTTTATACAATTATTTCGAGTCTTTACCTCTTGTACGAAGATATTGATTTTTACGATTATTCTAATTTTTTCAATGGCCAGCGACTACTATCTAGTTATTAATATTTTGTTCTGTATCTCTTTATTTCGCTATTTGTCGATAGATGTATTGGGTGTTAAAATTGAAGACCAAATATGGATCTTATCTATCAGATTCCGTCATAAATATTTAGTGAACACACATCCGACGCGTTCTTGGCTCTGACAGAACTTGACGTCCAAATTGCCTATTTAGTAATAAAAAGAAATACGTAAGGACGTAGGAGAGAAAGAAATAGAGAACCCTAAAAGAATAAGAGATATCGTCAAAGCATGAGAATAATGATAGACAGATCAAATTGGTCATTTAATTTCTCATGGTTATCTTTGCTACGTGTAATTAAATAAGAATGTGCTTTGATTGTGCAAACCCTTATAAGCAATATCAATTTTCACCTGCATAATATAAATGAGCTTTCATTTTGACACTTGGTGCTCGTTACTGTGAAATGGAGGAAAATGACAAGCATGTGTGTCAAAGAGGGGAAATAACTATAAAATTAAGTGTAAGATATAAGAAAAATCATGATAGCCATTGTTATTCCTCCTTTTCCGTTTTCCATCGTTCCTCTTGATGTAATATAACTAACCTGATTCTTGGAAAATTAAATATTCATGCAAACTTTTATATACGACGTTTTCCGGAAAAGCCATAATGCGAAGTGAGGATATGAAATTCTTAGTTCAACATTGAATAACGGTTTAAAGCAATTCATGAAAATTTAGAGGACTAAATTTTTTCCTTTGATTTCAAACTTGTACATGTGTAGAAACATACTCTAGTTTACATTTCCTAATGGAAGCAATCGAGTGATTTTATCCAAATAATCCAAAAGAATGGTTCTGTTTACTTCTTCCATAATTTACAAATAAAAGACCCCAAAAAATGTTATGAAAATAATTCGCATTGTCCTGCGAATCTCTGAAAAGCTTTCCATGAGTCCAATACCAGCAGAACCATTAACAATCCAGACAGTCAACCTCGTGGATGCTTCACAGGGTGGTCCAGATTCTAAAGGATGCGTTGAAAAATCCAGCCGAGAGCCATAAATAGTTCAAACACTAGAAGTTAACGTGAATACCTAATACTTGACATGTATTTTATATATATATTTTATTATATTTTAAATACATATATGTAAAATCATCTGGGACATAGCTCAGAGATGCACTTGGACTAGTTCATGGACTTTATTGTTGTCCTCAAAGCCGAAATGTCAATCATGCAAGAGAGCTCAGTGAACCGACAGTAAAATCGTAATCCGCGATTTTGGGTAGAAAGGAAGGTGTAGTTCTCGACTTCTGGCTGACGTTTCGTGCCCCACGGGTGTGTCGGCTCGCCAAAGTAGTTGGGGATGGTTAGAGGACAGAAAGATGGTGGAAGTGGGGGTTGACGAAGCTCGAGTGGTGGGGGATAGCAGCCGCGAAGCAGCAGTGCGACGCGACACTAGCTGCCACGCGGTTGTCTATAAACCTTTCTCACTATCGAATCTTTTCTTTAGTGAAAGTTAGTGACTCGCTTGTCTGACTAAAACGCGCCTCCTCTACTTGCTGCTGTTCTATAAGTCGTAATAAGTAATCGCGTGCACGTTAAAACTTCCTTCTCGTATGCTTCTTGCATAATCGTACAATTCGTCGCGGCCACCTTAGTGTTATACGATATTCTAGCTCTCTGTCCTGTTTCTTCCTTTTGGATATTCTCTCTCTTTCTCTTCGTCGTTTAAGGATTGTTTTCTCTCCTTTCGGTCGCGATTCCCAACGCGCAGTGAACTGTCTGTGAAGTGTCGGTCAACATTTCTCTGTAGTGGATTGTATTTTCGGATAAGATTCCAGTAGTGATTTTTCTGTGAAAACCGTTGGCTGACTAGGTCGGCCATCTCCGAGGTAAATTGTGCAGGTGAGAAAAGTGTAAATTTAATAATCAATATTGAGAATCGATACGCTGACGTTTTTCTTGATTTTGAAATATTATAACTTCTCCCGTGCCATTGAAACTTTTTTTTATCTCGTTCTATATTCTAATGAGAAAGAAGGATAACCTTCTTTTGGGATACATTCAATGCAAATACAGGGGTAATAGAAGTTCGAATATTACGACTTCCTTCAGATCCTATTTAAGGTCGTCGATCGCATAGTCCTTGCATGACAGCAAACGAGCAATACGTGCTCGATACGTGAAACCGTGAGATTCCAAGGGATGGCACAGCGCAAATATTCGATATGAGCATTCCGTGTAAATAAATTACACACGACCGGGGAGTCCGTAGCTGTACTGAACATTTTCATTTTTGACATCAACCACCTAACGTGTTTTCATCGCTCGAAATTACGTAACGCCCCAAAAAATATATAAATAAATGATCGATAGATGTTCCAACGTTACACAACTGTCGTATTGCAATGTATAAGAAGTAGAGTTTATCGTTAAGTACAATGGCCGGATGCAATTAAGATGATTAAAACCCCAAAGTCCATTGACAGACATCAAAGGTGTCATTGAATTATGAAGTCGGGGTGCATTAAGCTTCCTCACTTTACGTAATAAAGCGTTGGCTTTCGATTAACAAAATTTTCATTCCAGTCCAGGGTCATTCGTTTCAACCAGCAGAGCCGCGATAATCATTAAGGGCGTGCGTGTGTGTCTTTTTGTTTAACCTGCGAAACCTGAATTTTTCTGTGTCTATTATCTCACTATCTAATTCTGTTGAATATGTGTGTCCTGCGTGCGCCTGCATATGGCTGCGGTTGCCTGCGTGTGTTTGGTGCGTATATTATTGTGTCTCATAGAAACGCACTGTTTGGTTATCATCGAAAGTTCATGTTTACGTTGATCTTTAACGAAACGACACAATGATTGGAATAGATATTTATTTAACGTAGGATATAATATTTTGAAAAGGAGTACCACTGTATAAATTTTGTTAATTCGTAATTGTCGAGGAAATAAGTTTTCCGCATCGCATATTAAGGAATGAAATTTTTGTTGACACCTTTCTTCTTTGTTCCTCTTGACGCTCTTACGCATAATAACGGAATACATTCTTGTGGGTTCTTTGAGGTATCAATGAAGATGTGCGTCCTTTTATGGACAGTGGTTATGTTAATGAGTTTCACCGTGAATGTTGCATGGCAATGTTTATCGCAGTCCTCAGTCGAAGGGCTAGGAGGACTCGCGAAATATAGTAATAATCCCGGCTGGAATTGCATTAGCATAATAGAGAGTTGGCAAGAGAAAAAAAAAGTCTTATATAATATACAAAGAGTAGCTTAAGGATGTTTTGTGGAAATGGGCTTCGATTCTTTGCAAAAGTCGCGCAGTACGGTATACTTGAATTCTTTTCTTTTCTTCCCTATCCATACAAAACTAGAAATAGGATCAGGCAGTTTTTCATTCATAGCACAATGTGCCATTATGGGACTGTAAAATTGAGTAAATTTTATCATCCCCCTTGGCGAATTAGTTTGAATGCGTAAATTTTTTTGTCAGAATGCTCAATATAATTCGAAAAATTTATTTTAATACCTGCTGTTGCCTACGCTCGTGCATTCCTTGTGCAATCTTTTAGCCTTGTTATTCAGACGGGGAACTTTATAAATCTATGGAGGATATGTCGCTTCTATGAAGCATACGAATTACCCTAAAACTTTTTCAATTCTCAAAGTTCCCGAATATTTCGAGTCGAAGCCGTTTAACGGCCACAGCGGAACTTAATGATTTTGTTACGAACGTTGCGGACGGCAAATGAGTCCAGGGCGGTTCACTTCGACGATGTTAAAGCTATTAGGCAATCGATACAACATTAGGGCAATTTTAGAAGTAGAATTCATCGATCCGAGCAGCTGGTCTTCTTCGAATCATTTTCGATTCCACTTAGACTTTCTTTTATTTTCCTCCCCCTCAAGCGGGAAGAGTGTCAGGAATTTCTGCAATTTCGTTTCGCATTACGCAGCTGTTTAGCGTTATAGTGTACATAAAAACCAGACTGTTTTTTCCCCACGTGACTAAAAACTGTTTTCCACGAAAATGTTTTTCGCGAATGGAGTAATGTTAGGTCCGATGGGGACTGCTACGAGCGCTTTAAGAGTTCGCGTAAGGGCAAGAGAATGTATGATAAACGCCGACATATATATACATACGTGTGAGTATATGTAATACATATACTGTTATGTAAGACGCTGTTATAGCACAGACCAGAAGGACACTCGGGTCCTTTATAAGTAGTTACAGTCTTTTCGACGACTGCTTCTGTGACTCTAGAGATGTTTGTCTGTTAATTCAGGTGTTTGACGTAGGACCACTTTAGGGATGAAACAGGCAAAAAAAAAACCCTAGGCCGGTATATATAAAGTTCTGTTGAATGAAAGGAAAAAAAGTGTTTCTCCACGGCAGTACGATGTATAAACAGAGAAAGTGATAAAAAAAGGAGTCGAATCCAAAAAAGGTAGTAGAAAAATAAAAGTAAGAGGGCTGAAAAGACAATTTGATCGGGGGTCTCATAGGGGAAAAATAATTTTTAAGATATGCGGATCTAATGTGGAATTTCAATTGTCTGTGATTGTTGTCTTTCAAAAATTGTTACAAATACCACGAAATACCTATATTGAGCTTATTTTGGAAATATCACATTGCGCAAGTTCATATCTCTTATCGTATACTATCTTTCACAGGTATTGGTACACCGGGAGTTTGGATCTTGCCATAAATCTATCATATATGTATTGATAATATACCTACCTATATAGATTTTCTGTTAAAATTTTTTTTGCTTCTCTGAAAAATTTACGTAGGAATTCACTGTTTCGTTCTTACAGTTTTGCGTGAAAATTATTGGCAGTTTGGTAACTTCGTAACAGTTGGTCACAGTTAGCCGTGCTGTTGACTTATTTTCTATGCAATACTTACGCGAACTTCTCACTGTGCATAAAGCATGTAATACGTATGCGGTCTTGCACGAGCACTCACTCATATACATATATGATTTGTGACTGGTAACAGCTGTTACATTTGAACGTTTCATTATGAAGCTTTTGTCTGCATGCGTTATCGGCATGTCGTTATCGGTTTATATCGTATCTGTAATTTATCTGTCCTTCGTATACGATGAGAATTCAGAAGAAAGTCGAGTACGCGAGGTTCAATCGATAGTAGAAACTATCTTGCTTCCTGAAAAAAATACGGATGCTGCTGTATACTTGATTTTAGCAAAAGTCAGTGTACAGGGTGTAACGGATGGTTACCGGCAGAGCTATTTTTCGCTATAATAAGTATACCTAAACGTCACTGAGGGCACTATTATCTATCGATATCCCCACTATTTAGTCACGGGAATCGAGGTAGGCCAACGCGCGAGGCTTCTCATCCCTTTCGCTAAACGGCTGTCTGTGAATCAACAGCGAATTCCGGTAGTGTACTAAGAGTGACCACCGAATATCTCAGGTATATATATATATATGTTGTTAATAGTGAGATAGTTCACCGTTATCATATAATTTAGAGATTCTTTTTCTGTAAATTCCCCTTCATAGAGCAGCGATAGGGTTTATTTGTGTGGGTTGCTCCTTTCAATCCAAAACGTAACTGGAGCCCACATGGCCTACAAG
>JARQTI010000415.1:472792-504302 GCA_030142655.1 Trachelus tabidus | reverse complement strand
TATAATTATTTTTCTAGTATATTTCTTTGTATAATGGTTTGATCACATAAAATTATGATAAATGAGAACTAGAAATAATATAAGGGTGAGTCAAGAATTGCTCAGAATTTAATAACGTGACAGCGTATTTTGTTATTATGCCTTATGTTAACTGTCACATTATTAATATCACAATATGAACAATTTATTGGGCATTTTCCTGCGTCAGTTATTTAATGCACATCGGTATCTGTGTCCGCTAGAATTTTGCGTAATTTTTGTAATTTTTATAAAATACAATTTTTCATTTTTAATAATCACCAGTTTGTACGAACCTCGGTATTTATTGTGAAAATATTATGTGCATTGTGATGTAATTTAAGTATTTCAATTTTTTTATCGAGGAAAAGAAACATAACATTTATTATTTATGCACCAGGGGAGTAAAATTTTTTGCTTTGATAATGAAAAACTCCAATTTATTGAATCGTTAAGCAGTGCAATATGCGAATGAAATTGAATCACGTTTTATTCAAATGTTTGATAAAATCTATCCATTTAATGAACTATATAGATATACTTGGGATAGTGGAAGAGCTATTAAGTGTCTACTGAACATACGTTACTTGGCACCATGGCTGCTAAATTAAAGCCTCGCTGTACGTCCCCTATTGACCGCATGGCTATCTATACGTGTTAATTGTGTAAAGGACACGTGCTTAAGCACTTTAGCAAATTGACAGGCCTCAATAGGCTCTAGTATGATTACTCAAGAATAGCTACCCTCATTCCAATCTACATCGCTGCTCCAGTATTTCGTAGTAAACTGGAGTCTGATTAAGATTTTGGGTATCCTAATCAATGATTAACAGTTTATAACGATAGCTAAAAAATTAGAGTACGAACGACGTAAACAGTAATATTTACCAATTAGAAGTGCCTACTTGCGGGTTAAATGAAGGTTGGGTAATGGTGAAAATATTTTTTTTTATCAAGCAAAAATATAAGAGCGCTTCTTTGGGTCCTCGCAAAAATATTTTCTTTCTATTTTTATTTTCTTCCTTTTTTTTTCTGAGCCCACGTCCCTTGCTGTCTAAGTCTCAGGTATCCCTTGGTATTCTTGTTATTTTAATTACTCAGCCGCGTATCCTGGCCGACACCCTTCTCTTGCTACTCTGACAATGTAATTCATTTTCGACCGAAAATTTTTCCCATTAACAATAACACGGCGGGAAATATTGTCATCCGTTATATTCCAACATTTCGATATTACGTAGTGGCAGTATCTCACGCGCCAGTAACTTTGATTGACTAAAATGTCATTTCCTCGTTGCAATGCAGCCATGACGCTCGAGAATTCCAGGAGCACCTTCCTTGGCCATAAGGAATAGCGAATGGAGATTTCCGCGGTTTCCAGGCATTGCCCCTCGCAATGCACATTCTCTCCATAATGCTCTAGGTAATTGAATTGCTCTATATGCTGTAAATAGTTACATATAAGTATACCTGATATCATTTTGTAATTTTTCGGGAAAAAAAATATTCGAATATCAATTGCGCACTTTTACGTTTACGCAGCGTCAAAGATCGTAAGTATTAAAAATACTAACATGAAGATCCCCACGTTGAAATGGAGATAAACAAAAAGAGAATTTTTCACGTTATTTTTTAAAATCCTAGTCCACGTCTCGTTTGAATAGTATGAATAATGGATATATTGTGTATCGCGTACTAACTCTCGACAGTCGTGCTATTAGCCTTCGTTCCGTTCGAAACAATCTATACCTATATAAAGGGTGTCCCGGAATTGACTTATCAATGGGGTACAGCATTGCTCCTGAGACTGTGGGGGTCATGAAAGTGACGTCTGCTTCACTCGGATGTGCTTAGTTCTTCGACTGGAGCCATTTAACCTCTTCGATATGATCTTTGACTTTAGTCGGCAGCCACCAAATGAATACATAATGCGAATCGTTCTTTTTATAAATTTATTATTATTATTAGTATACTGGTACTACACGGCTGACGAACCTCGTACCGAAGAGGTTAAAGTTCGTGAATCAGAGTAAAGCTTAAGAAATACAGTATGGACCTGCAATCTTTAGGTTTTCTTCCATTAGCCCGTAGCTGCTAATAGAAGGGAGTTCAATGAAATAGGAATAAACAATTAAATATAAGAGAGGAGCAACGGTATCACGTAGTCGAACTTTAAGGCATTACGCATTCCAATGAGGAATGCTGCAAATTGTTAAAATTGAATAGATACAAGAGAAAAAGAAAAGAAAACAAGATTTATGAGACACTTGGTTTATGTTTTATATATTTTATTATCTTGATTCTACAAGAAGCTCAGTCAATGATGTGTAATCTCCATGAGTATCTAAGACCTGTTGTCAAAGACTGGACAACGTTTGGATATGGTCAAAAACAATTAATTTGAAAAAGGACATGTGTCGAGTTTTCTAGACTGTCTCATTACTTTCATGCCAACCCAATACATTCCTAATTTGAAATTTAGTCGAGTTCGATTTAAAATTTAATACGGTGCATTACTTTTTAAGTTCGCGTTTGCTATATGGTATCCAGGTGGTAGCTTACTAGCTGGCTGCTGGTACCTGGCAGCCCCTTGTATCGCACATGCTTGCGCATAAGTCAGTGTTGCACGCGGTTTTTCTGCTTTGCACGAAATTACTTGTGGGTTAACTGCCGTGAAATATGTAGTACTTACGTAATATTGCCAAGATACTAATTCGATACCAAACTTTTTCGTATTTCTTGTGTAAAGTATGGGGTTGAAGGATGGTGACATTTTTTTTCATGATTTCATACTTCGTTTCTCGAACGTTGAAGTAAACCGTTATTCGGTCAATCAGATAAAACGTTGCAACTCGTTTAAAGTTTTTTTTTTATCCTTCATCGCATTAAGCAAGCCTAGATTGATCTTATGACTCGCAGCTCTTGTGACTGTTGGTCCCATGATACAACTCGCCGTTATTCTTCTCCGACTTGCTGTTAAACTGGGAAAAAGATTTACTTGAGAAACACGTCATTACTTTTACCATCTCTTCTTCTTATCACTTTGTTCATCTAACTTTTGAGATTCTTATAAAATACGAATTTCATGAACTGGTATTTTTATTGGTTGTTCTTTTTTTTTCGAATACGTGTTCTATTGCTAGTATCGTAGAGCATGTTTATAAGTTTTTTCTTGCACGAATAGTTTGAAGTTTTTTCGTTTTGAAAATGAACGAGTCTTTCCTACTCATTTTGGATAAATCTTTTTCGCGTTTGCTCTTAATGAGGCTCCCTATTGAAAACTTTAAACCCCATTCATCATCACTCTTATTAATATTTGTTCCCTTTCTCAACAAGCTTATTCGTTAAGTTCAACCTTTTCCTTACTATTTCAATGGGACACTGAATTTCTGAAAGAGAATGGAGAGACGCTTGACAGTTACAGAAGAGGTTTCCGAGGAGTTTTCGAATCTTCGTGCAATTTGCACAGAAGTAGATACCACGAGAGTCCGAGTAAGTGAAAAAATGATGGCAACCATGAGAAAAACGTAGGGAATTCGCTTCTGGCGAGTGCTTTTACCGACGATCGCGTATCCAGCGTATTCTGAGTGGAGAATCTTGTAGCCGTAAATAGACGAGTGATCCGAATAATAGGGTATATTGTTACCGTGGCTTTTGTCTATTATCGATTTCTTATCAAATATCCTATCAGACACCAATATAGGTGATATCTGTAGTAACAGACGATTATTTTTGCTATTTAAATAATCACCGGCTAGATATAATTATTTTTCACCGTCTTGTGGATGCAGTGAAAAATTTGAAAAAAAATATTTCCGTCTTACCCATTTCCTACTTTATATTTTTTTTAGTTATCGAAGAAATATGTACTCTTGTTTCTTCTATACTGTACGTTAGAAGTACATGCTGCGCATGTACAGCTATTGCTGTATTTCCACATCAGTGTCATGTTCGAGTGACTCTTTTATATTGTAAATCACAAGAAGCTGACCCCTCAAGGTAGAATTGATATATCCTGTTCGTAAAAATATTTTCGTGGATTTTAACGCATGTGAACGTCAACCATGTGTGTTGAAATTGTACTGCATGGTCATAATATGTATAGCAAATTCTGTAGTCAGTGATACAACAGAGTGTATGCTGTGCATTGGCGCACGAGTGCAGCTGGAATAAACAGTTATGTATGATCCAACCTGAAATTCCATTAGATCTGTACATACGGGTATTTGACGTCTATCTGATTCACACCTCGAGCAATGTTAGTATTGTCACTTATGATCGCCTATGTAATGATTAATCCATATATTATTATCAGTGCATGAACCTCTGCTCATTATGTAGATCGTTAAATTGACAGACGAAGTTCTATCAATTATTGAGCGAAAGCTAATGGAACCTTTTTGCAATCGATTTTGGGACAAATGATGGCAGTCAGACAGTATCCGTAACGTTATCGCAGAGAGTGAGTATTAGGGAATGGAGTTATGGCGCATGGAGTATACGGTGTATGTTTCGACACCACCTGTATATTTATTGCCACATTTGTTTCGGCAGGTCATGTATTTTTTATTCATGCATCCACTTTTACCGCTTCACGATAAATGTTTAAATCTCTATTGTTGAGCTCTTTGTTATACAGGGCAAAAATATCCGAATACCGTCGAAGATTTTTAAATTATTCTTTTTGAAACGAAATCGGTTTAGTCTTGCGCACTCTAAAGACAATTTGGAGCTTTGCAATTTAATAATGATATAGTGCTATAGAAAGGCGCACGAAAATTGCGGATATGAGAATCGAGGGATTGCGTTAAAATATACATATGTATAGAATTGACTGCAGGCAAAATTTTGTAAAACGTTAATTATTTATCCCCTATTTTAATTCGGTGGATCACGTACTTTTATCTGGTACAGGTTGATGACTGCTTATTTTCTATTTTGTTCTTTTATACTGAACTAGTTCAGTATAGTATCAAGCTTGCTACTGGTTGTAACTGATTGTTGGACAGATATGGAAAAGTTCGTTTCAAAATTCTCTATCTGACTCGTGGAATCACGTTCGTTACAGTGACATTCGGGAATAAGCAAAGTTCGATTTTACGCGACGACTCAGCTCTCAAATTTTCCTCGTTGTATGTATGTCCGTCCACGAGTAAAATAGTTTTTGGAGGTGTCATCTTCCTATGGTTCTGTACGTATAAGAGGCCCATGGATACGAACTTTAACTCGTGGAATAACTTTAGAGAGAGATTGCAAGTTTTCTGAGATTCCCAAAGTTTTACATTGACAAGTATTCCAAGCGTCCACCTCAATTTTTCGTAGACCCCGTTATCAGATCTAAAGAAGTCTTTCTTGGGGTAAAGTGGGTAAATAAGTTAAAAAACAAAATTTGCTCAAATTCGTTATTTAGAAACAGTATAGCCCTCTGGATGGAATATTATTGAGTATTGTGAGCAAGTTATTTTTTAAAATTGCCACAAAATCAATTAGAAATATTTGCATGCAATATAACGCAGGCTAAATTATTTTTTTTAATAGGCCGGATACCCATCTCTACGAAATCGTCCAATCGTCTGGACTATTAACGTAAAGTGGATTAGCCGTGATGGATTTATTAAAATTAAGTGGAGTGGATCCTCCATAATATCGGATAAGAATTTATGCGATCACCAGTTTCAGCTAACGATGTCGTTCTTCGATTAAAGTACGCAAGCCGTCTGTTAATACAAAAATTCGTCGACATTTTCTTTCTGCAAATTGTTACTTCGGGCATGTACGTACGCTTTACACTTAATCAAGACTAACCTGACGCTACAGTCAAAGTGCTGCGAGTCATTCATAGGAAAATTTATTTAAGTACTCTAATTAACTTTTAGCTGTCCCAACGCTAGTTTTAAAATGGGGTTCTGCGTTCTTTTTTTTTTCGTTGCAAAAACAGAAAAAGAGGAGACGTATGAAAATAATCCCTTGGCTAGGTGGCAAAATCATTCCGCTACTCTAGATTAAAGATATTTTTTAATTATCAACGTTTTGATTGCACATTTTAACGTTACATCTTTTATTTCCATCCTGATGTTTATAATTACAATGAGCGTACGCTTATGGTTATAGTATTTGGCAGGAAATATATACATGCATACATATTGTCCATAGACGATTAAGAAAAATATAACATTGGCTTTTTGCTAAGTGGAAAGTGTCAGCTTTCGGAATTACCCTTATACCATTCCTGTCAGTCGTTGCTGGATGAAAGATACTTGTTACCCACCCCAATTAATTATAACTAATGTCCATTTTAAAGCAATTTCTCAAGTGATATCCTCACGAATTCACCATATCTTGTGTTCCGTATCACTTCTAGTAGCGGAATAGATATTTTAACTCAAATACCTTAAGACAAATAGAAAATGAAAATTGAACCCAATCATCTTAATTAAGTAAAATCTTTGTGATGTAGATGTATACATACGTGTGACAAATACTGCAGCCATGCAATTGGACATATGAAAAAAATGCAAATGAAACTTATCAAAGGGAACTTTGTATCAGCCGTTATTTACACTTCATGTAATTCCGATTCGTACGAAGTACCATAAATATAGGTGATCAGAGACCAGATTCCAATTTTGACAAACGCGGAGGCTTTGAGTTGCACGCTATCCGCTTACGAGGCTACAGAAATATCGTAGGACCATTTGTATCATACGATTCTAGATCAGTTCCAAATTTAGGTGACTCTTTTGCTTTGTGACCCGTAAAAGGTTTGCCCCTCATATAATTGATGATGCCGAGATATTGATACACCCGAGAATTGTATTGCTTTTTAAATAAGTATATATAATATATAAATATATGTTTATATGTTTTTAATGTGTCAAGAATATAACGAATCCATTGTATGTCTCTAGCTGTGAATAGCATAACGATATCAAAGTACATCTCACTTTTCGGATGGAGGTACAAGACAAAAGCTATGAGTTTCCTACAAATTTCTATGGAAAGACTTCGTGAATAAGACCTGATTAAATTTGTCTGAGTGAAACTGCGATATTTGCAGCTTTAAAGTGCATCGGGTGAAGCTTCCTAGATTTTATAAATCATCATTCATTCGAGATTTAAATATCGCGCTTGTTCTTCTCTCCACGAAATTTAACCAAACCCGATTTATGCACGTAGGAAAATTCTAAACTGTATACTAATATCACGTACTGAGTGATATTCATTACATCAAGTGTAACAGCTGTTCGCGCATTTCATCGCTTGTATTTCTAACCTGGTCCCTGGTTACGTATGATTTCGCTAACGTGAATTATTCCTCTCTCGTAATTCCCATCGGTATACGTATATATGCCAGTTTGCAAACCTCGTAGCAAACTTGGATCAGCTGATGTATCAGCTGACTGTTCTGAGATAATAATTTAGTTTTCGAATTATCCATAACACTAATGATCCGATTATATAAGTCGCTTTTTCGTTCTTGATCCTTTACTATATATGATACATATATCTTACGAATATTAATACCACTGATATATGTTATATATTATACATTATCTAGTATGTAAGGAGAAAGTCAGTAATTTGCACGTGACGTATGTGCAGAAATCCCGAAACATAGTAAAGTGCCTTTGCTCGTGAAACTTTAAGTGGTATCTAAGACAAACAGTAATTTCTTGCATAATTTATTATAATTCCCTGACTACGACGACACTGCTCGTCTTACCTTAAAATATGGCAGACGTGTCCTGACTTCTTGGATTTATACACGAGGAAAATTTAATGAAAATTATATTTGATGAAACAACTACTATGAAGTATATTCCTATTGGGATACTTCTGTGCTTATGCGGTATAGCATCGATTGTAAGTTGATTTTAGTCTCGAATACAACGTGTAGTTATTTATTTTATGTACGCAGCGGTAATAACGTAGGTGCATTCGACTGTACTATTTAACTCAGGGTTGATAGTCTTACGTACTGTCATGTAGCGGACAAACTTTCATTCAAGCCTGTAACACGATAGGTAAACGGGCGCGCCTTATCCACTCGTGTAAACCTTACGTAGTCCCCTTCCGGGTACTGAGGATTTGAACGACTTCCTCCACCGCGGTCACTGGAGGTTCCTAGTCCTAAGCCAGTAATACGCGGCAATAATTTCTCGAATTATTAAGTAGCGAGAGTAATTTTGACAAATGAAACTGCATAAATTAAACCTGGAGCTATGCCTTTACTGGGGTAGCGAACGAACTTTATTTTAGTTCTAAATATAACGTATAACGAGCTATCGTTGTTGTCGAAACTTTATCGACTAGCAAAAAGATCACTTGGGAGCCGTAAAGCTAGACCAAGTACAGGCTGTCATGAAACTGTGTAGAGTACTGTACGAAAAACATTACTATACTGTAGGTATCTACTAATAAATCTGTGGATTCTGCGAAGGTTTACTGTACTTGTATCGTAATGGTTCCAATATATTTTACAGTATTAGGCTGGAGATAAGTGATTGATATTTAAAAAAAAATTATATCCCTAAAGTGATTTGTTGCATGCAACTCGTACTTTCGATCCTATTTTCTATTAATATTAATAGCAATAAATTTCAGGTATAATTTGTGCTATATGTTTAGCATGATGTACCTGTTATACAATGCAAAAGACCCATTGCTATATTAATAGTACTAACTTGTGTTTTTATGATATTCGTCTCCTTGTAATTTCTGTATACTTTAGTATTATTTACGAGCCTTAATTCGATAAATGTTTGTAAACACTTTCGTTTTATTTAAACCGCAGAGGGGGTAGGTTTATCTGATTAAAAAAACATTTTTGACTTCGTCCAAGGAGGAATTTACTCTGTCAAATTGAAAAGCATTTCACCCTTAGGAAATTAGGTAAATTTAACAGAAAAAAGGATACGTCGTCCTTCGCGCTATGACGCCTCCCGTGGCTCACGGTCGATAATCGATGGGCTTCCCTGGGTCGTATCGCGCGATGATTAAACTACATAATGATAATAGTCATCTGATTCGTGATTGGCTGCTCAATTCGGTATAGGTTCCCGCTGCGACTCAAATTAGTTGACTGCTTGTGCGTGGGTGCTTCTACGGCAATAATATATCCTGAACGAACTAAGCTTGTAAATGTAGAGTGGTTAACTTATAATGTTTAATTTCGAAGTCTATGTCTATGCCTACACGTTGCGTGTGGGATAAAAGTGGAAAAAGAAAGTTTTTAATCAAACCTGTGAAAGTCTGTTACGTATACTACCAGAATTGTGCAATTATTGCTTACGCACGTATAAATTGGCTTTATATTCAGTACGTGAAAATATTATATGAGTTTTATATTATTTCTTTTGTTTTAAAACATCACTGTATAAGGTAGACGGGTATTGAGCTGCTTTAAAAATGTAGCATTTTCAATATCTGGTGCACGTGATACGAATTTTCTAATGAATAATTCTATTGACCTATATTGTTATGTTTGTAGTTGTTTTATATACAATTATACGTTATAAGGGTCAAATTATTATTTTTCACTATTTTCAAAACTGTGCGTACAAATGTATATGCGGGTATTAATATATTTGTAGGAATTGCTCAAATTTGACACAGTATTAATTTGGGTACGATATGTCTAGAGTAATGAGAAAAAAGTATTTCGCCATTATTGATACGATGGACTGGACAGATTTAAAAGCACGCCACGTGTTCAGAAATTTTACTGAATTAAATACTTTCAGGGTGTCTCTACCGTCAGTTTGGTCATAGAAGAAATTCCATAAATTATCGTTGGATGAGTAAAGTTTTTTTTTTCGTTGCTTTTCTTGCAGTAATGGCGCTATCGTTTCTGTCAGTTTTGGCATGCGGAATAACAAAAATTTCTTCGACATGAAACATTGGATTCTATGGAATCTTATTATTTCCCTGTGTGACGTTATTTCCATTGGATCAGTGCCAACGGGAATATTAAAAGGAACACATTCTTTATCGTTCGCACCGTAGGTACGTACTGTGTGTAGCTATAGAAAAAATGATATTTGAATTAATTCATTATAAATGAATAAAGTTGTAGCAGAAATGGCGTTTATTGTCTTTGTAATTTCTCGTGAGGTTATTCATCCATTCAAATAACTCTCGTTAACTGCGAGTATTGTGATAATGCTATAAAAGGTGGGACAGAGATTTTCCTTCTCTTTTCGAATATTCCCAATGGGATGACTGACGTCCGATGACTGCCGTTCATATTTATACGTGCTCCAATAGAACTATTCCTATGGGAACAATGGTAGCTACCCGAATGAACGAGTAAAAGAGGAAAAACGAGAAATGTATGACAGTAGAAATGTCATAGGTCAGATTTACTTTTGGGACGTGTTAGATAGTTTTCCACCTTTTATATTTTCGCTGCACATAGATCAAATTAAACGGGACATTCTTGAACATTGTTGATGGCTGCCACATACGGTGTGCTGCGATATGACTGCGTAGATTTACTGTATCGACGCAACGATACAGATATATTGTTTTGGAATTTTTAGCATTTTTCTAGTCACGTACAATTAGATTGGAACAAATTGGAATTTCCTGTTTATGGTATTTTGGATTGTGTTGGAGATAAAATTGTTGTTGTGCAAGAAAAGTTTATTTTGTATTACTTGTCAAGTATTAAATAAGTTGGAAATTCTTCTTGTCATTATTGAGCCTTCTTGTTCATTTTAATGGTAATGGTACTTACAGCATGTAAACTGTATCGAAAATCAATATGTAGTATAAATATATAGATATATGTATAGGGATAGATTTGATAACGCAGCATTTGTTACGAATAAAAGTATGGCGAAATCTATGGTACGTTACTTCTGAATTTGAATGTGTGATACACTGAGATTTTTATTACACATATATGTCAAAATAGTGTATGTACATGCACGCTAAAATATAGCTATAGTGTGCTATGGTGTACTAACAGTGCATGCATATCTGTATGTATACATATACTATGTAATCTAGATTTATTCAAATCCATGCCGAATGAAGATACCAGTGGTAGCGGGACGATAGTAGAACTTTACAAATTCTTGGTACGGTTATAGCTTTGGGAATTTTCTGTAGGATTTATCAGAATTTCGAAAATCATAAGAAATACGTTGAAAGTGAATTTTTTGTGAAAATATGTCTTTATTGAAAAATCCTGTCCCGAAAATTGCTTCATATATGGAAGTTTTTCAATCAAATAAATTACCATAGGTTTGATTGAGCATTAGAAAAAAAAATTTCGTGCCAAGTAAAAAGAAATTTTGTTTATATCAATTTGGCCAAACGTCGTTATGTACAGAATAATTTGATCACAAGTACGCTTTGCTTCGTGTAATCGCATCTCTCACGATGTAGGCCATATTTTTAGGTAAACCTTAACACTGTCGCGGATGACCATTTTTTTCTATATTTTTCCTACATTTTCATACTTTCGAGAAATCAGTCGCCAAACGATTCACATATATTACTGGCAATATTCCTCAACAAGTCGCCTCCTATTACAGTTACTGTTTCTGATATTTCTCACTCTTCATTAAAATAGATAAAATCATCAGAATGACTTAATCACACAGATTCATTATACAATGTGCCAATCTTGCCACGGCACTATAGTGCATTGTTATACTTAATTCCTCAGGAAGAATTATATATATTTTTCATCTAACATAGAAAAATTAATGAAAAGTCACAAAATACAGAAAACAGTTTTAGTATCTGACGTATTATAATTTACCTATAGTTTTATAAATATTATGTATTATTTTTGCCAATTGATTTTGCGTGTCCAAATTTTTCCAGTCGTGGGAGAAAGAAGCTTGAGTGTCGACGGTTTTTTTTGCGGCGCCCTCAGGCCTCCCCCAGTCGTCGGATCACCAATCGATTTATCCGCTGCCAAATAAGAGACAGGACACCTCGAAGAAATAACGAAATACTGTGAGACATACTTAAATCAATTTCATTTAGCAGAATTGAATTATCCGAATGAGACGAGAGACGCTCGAACGTAATTGTCCTAGGGCGACAGTTTCTCCTGCCTCTTTCAATATACAACTCGTATGAGGACCCTTCGGATGCAGTGAATAAATGAATTTTCTCCAGTGCTTTGCTCACTCCAGCATTTTCACCAGGATACGTACATCTTTAAAGTCATGTCTCGTTGAGAAATTCTTTCTCTTATTGTTTTATGCAAATTCGTCCCTTCGTCTGACTCTCAGTCTAAGGAGATTTTAGCAGGTAAATATACTTGAAGAAATTGATGCTCGAAATAAAATTGTACTCGAATATACATTATTCGTGTTGTGCATTAAAATTATATTGCAGACAATAGGATAGTCCTGTATACCATATTTATAATATTAATTGTAACTTATATTTTCTTAAGGGCTCACATACCCCTGACATTTTCAAAAAATCCAAATTTTTGTACAGACTTTTATTTGTCATACTTTTAAGAATTTTACAAAAAAAATTAAGGAAATTCCACTCCGTTACACAGTTATAGCAATAAATGTGGCATCGAGTGAGGACGGCTACCTGGCTAACTGCCGTAAGTTCACGTTGTGCCTACCAAAAACTTTAAACGCGCTTTTCTCGAAGTTGCGTTTTTAGACAGTGTCGGCACGATAACTCAGCCAATTTTCAATATTTTTTACCTATTTTAAAAAATCTTGATTATACTTATAATTATAATCTTGATAATTGTTTTCTCTATAGTCTGACGAGGGTTTTTATAATTTTGTGGTTGGACAATTTTTATAAACTATTCAACACTCATTTTTTTCTTAAACTGCATTTTAACGTTTGAAATACTGTAATTTCTTTATTTTTGAAAAAAATTGCCTCCGTCAGACTATAACTACTACATTATTTTACAAGATTCTTTTTTATTTTTGGAGATTGCACAGTTTGTTGTGAAGTTATAATGTCGATAAGGAGGCGCCATCTTTATCGTCAGTAGTCCATTTATATCCATAAAACAGTTGAACAGTTAATAAAAAAAATGTGAAATCAACAATTTAATTTTTTTTCACCATGTGACGTTTATAATAATTTTACAAATTTACTCGATTTTCAGCACGCGAAGGAATATGTGAGCCCTTAACTTAAGTCAGGGGGTTCCTCCCCTGCCCTTAACCGTATCAAACCTATACATCTCCGCCCGCTCTACAGCCTTTTGCCCATCTCCAGCCCGGCACCGGTATCTCACCCGGGTTTCTGCCGGTCCGTGGAGATGTCTCCGTCGGGTACTCTTCTCTGCCGGGTAATTCGGTAGGTCGAGAGTACCTCACCACGGAAGATTCGAGCACGTCGACCTCAACTAAACAATAACGAAATCTTCCGAGAGCATTAGCGTAACTATACGAATCAACTCGAGAGCGCAGCTTCTGAGCAGGGTGGCGACACGAAGGAAACAAGGAAGCGAGAACGTTACCTGAATCGGTAGCCGGAGTCGCCTCGTGACTGCGAATCGAAAAATCACGTCACATGATATATAATTATAGTAAAAGTGTAAAATTGAAAATTCAACGAAATCCTCAAAATGTATTTAATGCCGTAATGGTTGTTACAATTTTGAAATATTTTTATAGGTTTTATTCTATATGCCGGTGACGTTAGATAAAAAGATGTTCATTCTGAACAGAGTACCTCTCTGTAGATATTTCACGAACATGATCTGTATGCTCCTGGTCCTCCTGTATTGTGAGCGTCCCAAGGGATTTTCACTTCTGTGTTACGTGACGGATTCCGTGATTTATTTCGGAAAGTTGGTTTACGCGGATAGAGCGACGCGTGGATTTTAAGGGAGATAAAACATGCCAGAAGTTCTCGTTTCGCACTTGTACATTCGTAGAGCTGTGAAATGTCCTGCATTCCGTCGGGGATTCTTTGCAGCGTTCGTAACAGCCATTACGGTACTGTCCCCTCCATGCGCTGTTACAAAAACAAGGCAACAAGAAATAAATTGTATTGTTGTTCCCCTCTTGAAGTTTCTACATTTTGTATCTGTACGAAGATCGTCATTCGGTTGCAGATTTTTTTGTTTGATTTGGTTGAAGTATAGTGAGAACGAGGTCGAGGGTCAAAACTAAAAATTTTATTTATTATTGTATACATAAGTTAGTGACAGATTTGAATAAGGGTTCTTTATAGAGTTGATGTAACGAAAAGTATAAAATTATATCTGAAATGAAATGTTATTGTAACATGTTACAATAACCAATGGACATTATTCAATGTATAACAAAATCTGTGCGTTGTAAAATTCATTGAATTAAAGCTCAACGAAATGTAGGTTATAACGCAATAGCTATCCTGGCTACTAAGTTCCATGCTGAGAAAGTTCACAAACCTTTCGAGTCAGGCAGGGAATTTTGATGACGATAGAACCAAGCACCATTTAATCCCCAAGTCAAGCCTATTAATAATTTATCATTGCGCGCGAGATTCATTTATTTAGGAAATTTTTTTCGAGGAATTACGTAAGGGAATTACTTACATCTGTGAATCTCCTGCGAACTAGAGTGTACTTTATACCATCACGGTAATGCAATAAATCAAGTTAAATGCCTATAAAAAAACGTGGCGACTCAACATTTTTTGTGCTCAGCCCTTACTTCCATTTCTCTCCGCTGCGCATATGAACATTCGCCCTTTCTCATTTGCCAGTATTACACTCCAACAAGCTGTTACACAGTTTTCGCTGTACTGAACTGAGGTGGAGACAAATAGTATAATACTCGATAGCGATTATTTTATAAATACCAATTTACTGATGTCAGTAGATATATCAGTTATCAATACTGTATTAGTTGGAGATTGAGAAGATTCGTTAAGCATAGTCTAAATTATATAATAACTGATATAAATATTTATTTGGTACTTAATGCGAGGAATTTGAAGATCATACAGTAGAAATATGTATAACGTAGTCGGTATCGTCTTCTCGAACGATTACAAAAGTTACGTTGTTACATTCCACGAGGGTATTTCGAAGTTTACTGTGTTCACAAAGTCAGATGAAACTGCTCTCCTACTTACTCACGATATAATTACACATCTTGCGGCGCTTTAAGCACGTATCATTCGGGTGAATTTGCCGCATCGGTGAAGCGCCCGGCATTGTTCTGGCGACAGTGGTAAATGAACATCGATATAAGCAACAATAGCAAGTTCAGGCTATAGCTGAAGACATGTTTAGCTGAAAACATCTATAGCTGAAAATATGAAACAGTTTATCGGGGAAAATAAATCTCCGAAAGCTTGATGAAACAAAATCGATAAAAAATTCGTATCAACTTTCGTTTTTCTCGCTTTACGGCACTTTCTTAGCTTCTTAGGTCACGAGAATTTCACTGATCGCGAAATATGATCCTTTCGCGAGAATTATATCCAGGATCATATTCACAGTGGATAAGAAGCTAAAATCCCAAAGAGGGTTAAGCCAAATTGATACTTTGAGTAAATCTAGATCTGATTTGTTTTATGATGATTGTACGAATGATATCATGATTGTGGGAAAAAAAATTCTCAACAATATTCCTGAAAATTGAAAGTACACAAAGGGCGTACGTATTCACGTAAATCGATTGCCTTGAAATGTCAGAGCAATGAAACTTTGTTTAAAAAAAATAAAATTGAGAATAAAAATATCCTACGGTATTTTTAAGCTTCCAACATTTTCCGAATATCCCTTTTACAGTTGTATTTTTATTTTTTTTCTGGCCACTATACTATTAACTGTAAAAAGTTCTTTTTTTTCGAATTTTTTCGTTATGACATTTTACTTTCTTTTCCTCTTCCAATGTGAAACGTTCCAGTCTTCACGAGAATAAGATCCAGTAATTCTGTCCAGCGTCCTTTACTCGTTTGCTGCGTTATAGCGAAGTAGACTCGCATCCAGCTCTCCAATTAAGGTAATCGGTGGTCGTGGTTAACGTACGTGTATTGGTTTAATCGTCCACCTATGCTCTGCAGTTATATATATGCATATATACACATATATGTATACACAACTGAACATTTTCGTTGGAGTTTGCAAGTCAAATGGCCAAACGGGGATCGAAATTTGGTGATGAAAGGTGGCTTGGTACTATGAAGTCAAGTTAACTGTCGAACCGAGATGGCCGAACTGCAGTCCTCTGCGATTTGCGCACGCTTGCGCCATCGTAATGCTGGAAAACAGTTAGTTTCGTTAGGTTAATGAGCTCCCATTGGCTTGCTTTAAACCAGACTATTGTCACCCTTTGAATATACATATATTGTACAATTGCGGATTGGGACGCGAAGCGTTGCGGAAGTTACGTAACATTCGGCGTGTGCGTGAACGCATGGAGATATTGATTTTCACGAGTGAAGATGTTTCTGAAGGGAGTATCTAGATTATCGGTGAGTAGCTGTATTTTTCAAGTGGAGTAACAGGCCTCTTCGCGCTATTAACTCACGAAGTGGTTTCCGAGGCAGGTTGGAAACATTCCAAGATGTGCTGAACTTTTTTTTCTCTCATTTTCTTTCCTCTCGCGGAAAACGTTGCGACTGCAAGATATGACTGGATTCAAATTTTCAGTAATTATCTCTAGTTATTAACGCCGATGTACCAGTTGGGAGGAGTATGAGACTCGTAAGAAAAAATTTCTATGTTAAATGTGGGATTGATTAGGGAACCGAAAAGTGCTCCGCAGTTATCAACCAATATCTATTGATTATCCATGCCCTTGGTTTACTGTAGGCGTACCTGGTACTTTACCCCCGGGTGTCCAGTTGTAGATATACATCCTTGTAAATATTGTATTAAATAAACTTATATGGGATTAGGACAAGAAAGGTGAATAAGATGGCAGTTCAATCTTCATAGACCGTTGTAACGTGTTGAACTAATGAACGTGTACGCGATAACTCCGAGATGTGATACACCGTTCACGTTATTAGTTAACAAAATCTTATCCTCAACGAACCATGAATTTCGGCCGCCTCGAAATGACGAGTTTTAAGCATTTCATGTCAAGCTTGATTATAAAGTATTTCAAGTATCGAAGGCAGAAACACACGCTTTAAAATGTACATATTTACGAAAAGCACACGGCTTGATAAATTACCAGGACGTTAAGCCCAGCTGTGACGAGCAAATAAAACATAAATTACACTAATTCATCTTGTGTTTAGTCGGGATTATTGATTACGTAGGTGCAGCCAATGCAATTGACAGTTCGCAATTACGATAAAGTTAATGCCAGCAATCTGTCATTATTTTCGGTCCACTGACGTTGTCACGAATATATTTTTATATTTAAAGATTCTATGGACTACGGTAAGGAACATCAGCGTGTAATAGAAAAGTCAAGAACGAAAGAATGACATATCTGTAGAAAGGAGTCTGTATGGAGCAGTATCGATATATTAGCTGTTTTCCCAGCGTAACAAAAACTTCGATAATATATATATGCATTTTCAAGGTTAAATTTACAAGTTTGGCATGAATAATAATTGCTCGTTGTATCCACTAAGGTTGTCCTACGGGCTCTTGTCAAATTCATGCAAACTTGTTGAAATTACTAGGTTCTATCCCCGTCATTATTTATTGTTCAATAATTCATTGCGCGCTCCCGTATCGATTCTGAGCTTTTATCCGAAAGTTAGCCGTGTGGTACCTCGAGCTATATATGCTTCTGTTTTTTTTGTTAAGGTGATGACCTCGGTAACCTTGGGATCATGTAGTCAATTATCATCAAAGCAGCTGGCTGCCTCCACCATCACCACACCATCGGCTCAAATGAAGCTTTAAATTGCTAGATCGCACGGAATTATTGGTGAGTCAGTAAAAGTATTAATTATTCGCGTTCGAAGATAATATCAAGGGATTCGAAGATCTCTTAATTTTCGATATACTATATATATTTATATACATATATCTGTGTGTGTATATATCTATCTATGTATATCTGTGCTGCCTTGTACTTTAAAAGCTTCAACGCGAGGATGACGATAATGCGAGTAGCCATGCCGATAATGAGAGGAGAAATAGGTCAATATGGAGAAAGATTTTAATGGACAAGTTCCTTACTAAAATAAGTAAAGCTCAAACTTTGATTAGTATGCATTATTCATACGGCTTGTTGTTACCTTTCGTTCCGGAATATTCATTCAGTCAGGCAACTTCCACTCGTTTCCGTAGAATGAAACTGTTTACGACTTTATCGTTCCTATCATTGACACTTTTCTGTAGTTTCACGAAGAGAGAATTGGCCCATTTCCGCAAGCTCCATATAGGTACCCTCCCATTCACTTGAGCTTTTATGGTTTTGCACGCCGGACGCATGTCACTCTGAAAAATCACTGTTTACACATCACATATTCATATTCATATTTATTTTTATTAGCTCTGTGGGATACCGTGGCATGCCGAATAACTTGAGTCATTTTTTCTTGTGAACAATTAATTGACTTCTCTAGTAGAAATTGTAGGTCTAGGTCTAGATCTCATCTAGGTCTGTATTGGCCCGGTGGGGACCTAACTAAGTAGGGCTCTGTGCTTACGGTAGCTAGTAGGGTCGTCTTATTCATCCCTTTTTTTTCGCGATAACTATTTCTGAGGACTATGCTGGTAGCCGCAGCAGAGCTGATTCTCTCATGGCCGATATGAAATTGAATACGGTGAAGAGGTTCCCCCTGGAAAGCAAAGTGCGATTTTGCAGAGGTCTAATATTTTTTTTAATAAAATTTCTGCTATAATTGAATATCAACATATCTATACGGTACCTAACGAAATGCACATATCGCTTATGAAATTCAACGTGTCGAAAATTCTTAATAATTGACCACCTCCTTCGGTTGTCACGACTCGTGCGAGTATTAAGGTTTTCTATTCTGGCGGTAACAAAAATCAAAAAGACGTCGACGTTATTTTTTTTTGTGGTCGCCATTCATTTGTCAAGAACCTAGCTAACGATTATAATTCTTATAAGTAATTTTGCCTATAACACTCAATATGATTTTATTACAAATACTGACGTTTCACTATTCAATAGTAACTGATACAAAAAAAAAGCTTTAAAGAACCTCCGTGAGCTTACATAATAGCTCGTGCTATAAAACGAAACTCAGAACGCATTTTTCCTATTGTATCGAAATTCAGGAAAGTACGTATCTTTCTCGTTACTCCTAGACTTTTCCAATATTCAAAGTCATTTGGGTTTTCCTACGCTTTGTCCGTAGCTTGCCGAGAATTTACACGAAAGCTCATAAATTCGAATGGCCCGTGCCTTTGCTAATCTCGTAAAGATAACCCCCGTACGTACTGTTGAGCTTTCACGGGACGCACTGAAAGGGACATCCGTGTGCTGAATTACTATGGAACACTGTGAATACTGAACGTGAACTAGATTCTAGTGTGCATACCTAGTGTGTTCACAATGTAGGTAACAGTACCGTTCAAGTATTTAGTATTTACCGCAGCAGCATCTGCTATTTACTGTTTAGGAACCTAATCTAACTTAGAAAGTGTTTAATCGTCAGTATCACAATGCTTTTTGCCTTGCCTAACCTAGTATATTACTCGAATATTAAAAACTCAATATTATAAACTTACACGGGTAGCCCATGTCCATATCTACGATATATAAAATACATTTACTACAGACAAACTTGGAAATTCGTGCTGTACGTAAAAAGGGTTTTGAGGCCGAATACACGCTACCGGGTTATGTTTACTTTATGTCTATCTTTTTCTCTTTTACTCTTGCATTCAACAGTGAGATAGCTACAGAAGCACTATTTTCTAGCACAGCTCGTTGTACCCTCGCACTTCTACTCTTCACAGCAATTCCCTAGTCACTGCACTCGTATTGACTGAGACGGAGAGCGTATAATTTTTTGGCACTCTTTTCGTACTCTTGCATTCACCTTTCGTCATTTCCTACCGGTACTGTATGACATTACATATATGTATACCGTATAAAGATAGTGTGAGCGCGGGTATACGTGGGACCATAGTCGTAGAGCCAGAAATTTTTCGAGCAATTTTTCTTTCTCTACATTTACATTTTGTGGTTACCCTCGCACGGGATATCCACTGGGATAGAGAGCATACAATTTTCTGGCACACTCTTCACACAGTTTCATTTAAATTGTGCATTCACTGAGTCGTGCAAGCCTGACACAGAGCGTACAATGTCTTTCCAATTGTACAGTACGTTATAGTTATATGTCTCTTTGAATTGTCTTTTTCTAATATTTATGGAGTGGAATTCTTAACACCGTTTCCCCTTTCGGACACTTTTCACATGTAATTTATGTAGTTTACGTGGGTACGCGAATAGTATTATGTATATTGTCTGTTTCGTGAATGCCGCTGGGGCCATTTCATCGGGTCTCCGCGCATTTGTCGACGGATCAAAGGATAATTTATACCAAATGACTACACAGGGGTTATTGTTCGGTTACGATAGACAAAATTTTCCGATCCAATTCGGTTATCTCGAGCTGATTGAAGCGCCAATGAAAAATTCAAAATCTCGACAGACATCCCGACGCAGAATCGAGCCCTTGGGCGTCGTAGCGTCACGGCTTATTCGCCAGAATTTCCTCAGCCAATGAAACCGAAGGAACGGAGTCATATAGTTGTGGCACTGGCGCCCTTAGGGAGTCGTTTTATCGAATGTCCGGTTGCGTGGAAATTGCTTATCTCGTACTACCTTTTAAAGAGTTTTCGTATTGCCCAACAAATAACAATTTAACGATCACTCACGATAAACAATTTATATACTGAGAAACGTATACTACCACTGTGCTAATTTTTAGCCTGTCTTCCAAAAATCACGCTTCTGCGAAAAACTGCTTCGTTACTTTGGAAACTCTATAGCTACATTGAGCTGATGGGATATCCACTTGCACGTCCTATTACACTTCGGCTTTGTAATCGGTAACTTGAACATTTCGATTTCGTGTTCCTTCGTCTTTTACGTGGTGAAAGTAATGAAAAAAAGGGCCATGACTCTAGGCGACGGACCAACTTAAATTGTTTATTAAATTGATCTTCGAGATACGTATATCCAACGGCTCGATATTCACGCGCAAAATTTCTATTTCAAAAGTGAATCACCCGATAACGTTAAAGCCATCGGGTATGCCTTAAATTTTTTTATCAAAGTCGAATTTTGAATTATTTTCATCATTTCTCGACAGGAGTAACTTAGTATTTCTTGACATATCGTGGATGGCGCGTGTACTACGTAATTGCTCGATAGTGAACCTAAAAGAAGTTTTTACGTACTTACATAGAAAAATTAATCTTTTGGATGGCAAATCCAGCCAAAATTAATACCCTGTCCTTAGGGATTCACATCCTTTATCTTTCGCGAGCAAAAGAATCCCATCTTTCTCAATCGTATATCATTAATGCACACTGAAATTTCTGTCAATCCAAAATTATCTAGAACATTTTTACATGAAATTCTAGCTCTTGGCATTGTTCAACGCAATTCAATAGCTTCGTCCCACTGTACGTTCAAAATCCTATAGCGTATGTAAACCATATATATGCAAGATCTAGTACATTGTGGTTCGTGGATTGTTGCGAAGCTTATTCCATAGTATATACAGAGTGACATATAATGAACATAGAAACTGCGTTCTTGCATCGTGCTGTACATATACGTATACTAACCCAACTAATTTGTCACTGGGTGTCACGGTCAGTTGCAATACGTTTCAACGGCGAACGAAAGTTCCTCGTCGTACGCGATAATCATTTTGTAATTTGACCAAGCTGAAATTACGAAATTATTCAGGAACTTCAACCAGTCGCCCGGAAGCGCAGGAGCGTTAAAAGACGTATAAGAGTCAAAGGAGCACGATTCGAAAATTTTCAGCAACAAATTTGAACAACCGTGAACTCATGCATAATGTAATACAGCGTATATAGTCCCTGTACACCCATATCGTTCCTACCCATAATGCAATATTTTGAAAGACCCTGCACTCAGTAATGTAGCGAAAAATATATGAGAATAATTAATTATTTCCAGTTTACAATTTATCTTAATCGCACGTCGATATCAGTCGATTATTTGACACAGTAAAAATGTTATTTATCGTTGAAATTAACCATTTTTTCAGTCGAATTTCGACCGTTATAGATGTCAATGTGTACAGTACGGGTCTTATCAGTGACATGTTAATGGCTCGTAAGATCTTAATTAATTACATTCGTATAGAAGCGACGGGCCAAGTGGATTCGTAATTTCCTATAATTTGCCGTGTTAACCCCCCCCCCCCCCCCCCAAGTAAATTGATAGAGCATGGCATTTCTAAAGTCTACCATGTCTATTTATATAATATACCCGGTGAGCCACTAGTAGGATCACAATGAAATCACACAGTGAATGTTAGGTTGTTCGCTCGACTGTGGTAAATAGCAAAACGACCAACTATAGAAATACGTGATACACCTCAGGCGGAGTTACGATAGTCATTCTCAGTGTTTGATGATAATGGCATCTCTGTGGTTCCTGACCCCACTTCCCATTGGTACCCGACGCTGTTTATTCGGCACATAATTGAACACGCCGTTTTATGGGGTTTAAGATAGATAACGAAATACATAGTACATTATTCTTGTCTCTTTTGTGCCTTTTTATATCTCGACATTTTATTGTACACTTTGACACGTGCTACACTCATTTCTTTTTTACGCCATTGACAGTGCCCTTTCATCGAGCCTGACACTCGTATACAAAATACGATACGTAAAGGTCAATCTTCACCGATAGTCATCCCCTCTCTCCCTGTTCCTTACTTCAGCTTGCTAGCCTCCCTGGTACATTAAGGACTCGTTTAAATTGTAGGGCACCGTGATTGACTTTAAGCTGTTAATAATCAATGTATAACGAACTTCTATGTACTACGGAGCTCGTTGTACGTATACAGTAGAATTTTACATGTTTTACTGAACTTTATGTTCGATCGGAGCGCCATCAACCACTGCCTGAATATTCTTGTTGAATAATCAACAAAATTCGATTCCATAAATTTCTTCGGCGAAGCTCGTTGTGAATCGTTACTGTGGTTCAATTTCAATGGAAATCAATTGGCTTTATCGTGGAGACTCCAATTACTCTGGTCTTTCTTCAAAGCGGCGACGAATATCTTTGTCCTAACTTTGCCCTAATTACATTCGCCCGCTTGTACGGATTTGTATCAGTTACGTCATCGAAGCACGCGCACTCTCGCGAATGAATGTCCACACGAACTTTATGCGGCTCTGCTTCAACTTATTTTTGTGAAATTTATGCCGCGTACTTGGGCCTTCTTGAATCGACCTGTAGGAGCTTCTTCATTTGCTGCTGATGCATTGCGTACGATTAGGATAGGGGAAACTCGTTATCGTGAAATACTTTTCAAATAGGGCATATAAGTGGTATCACTGTTTGCATGACTGGTACTCATATTGCCGTGTACGACAAAGTGTAGGTACTTAAGTTCATGCTGTGTTATGCAACTGTACGATGAAGTATGTGTTTTTCCATTAGATAATTGTCGTATCGATTAGCGTGTGCATAATTTATTTGATTATGGCGTTATATCGGGGGAGGGGGGCGGGGGGAGGGTAAAGACTGCTGGCTACTTTTTCACGCAATTTTGTACTCGTGAAATTGCTTGGAAATAGAATATAAGTATTGCGAATGAAAAATGTATATTTGGAAATTTTTAATTTATTTTAGGTTTTTAATATTTTTATCATTCTTTAATGTGACATACATATGTTGAGATGCATTTTGGTCAAATCATATTTAACGTATTTGCGTACCTTGTTTAGTATGTCCTATTAGGGTACTGTAATTAGGTGTTTTTTAGAGGCAATTAATTTTCGGTATGTGAAGTATTTTTTTTCGTGAGTATGGTTAATTACGTCGAGCTAATTACATTGAGTAAGGTGGAGTGTATTTTGTGCTCTTTCGAAGTACACATCAATGTTAACGCATGGTAGGTGCGAGGCGAATTACTTTTTTTGAAAACTCATGTAAATGCTATGGGATTGGAACTGTAACTGTTGAAAAGAAATGCATAGCAATGTCAGTCCCTATTATCAGTGCACTGATTATATGAGTATGACGAAATATCATTTATCGTACCAATTGTCATTGCCGTGCGAGATATCGAGTGAGTCTTTGTGGACCGATTGATTTCATACAAATGAAATAATTTCATTGTGAATTTCCAATGGCTTCTTGGGGTATATGAACGACGAGTCAAATTTTTGAATTTTTATGAAGAAAAAATATATCATTAAGTTCAAGATATTTGAGTAACGTACCTACATGGAGCGTATGAATTATAGATAATTTCAATGGAAAAAAATCAAAGTGTCTTCTAAATTTTTCCTTCAGTAACAAAAGAAAATGTATCTGTAATTGACATGCGAGACATAATTACCCATCAGCATATATTCGAACATAAAACTTCTGAAGCGGAAGTATCAGACTCCGAGCGTCATCTGATTCTAGTTTGGAAAAACAACTTGCGATTTATAAGGGAGCTCTGAAAATATTTGCATATAGATGGTCGTTGGGGGAACTTGCTGTTAGATGTTACATAAATTATGTAAAATGACACGTGTGCAAGTTTCTCAATTAGGAAATACGAGTGGACGTGTTTTATTTGAAAGTCAAACGTATTTCACATTCAGAATGCACTTACTGCATTACGTGTATACGTGCACTGTATCAATCGTACATAATTTGTATCTCGTGCATCGTCATGCTTGCTATACATAGATATATAATACATTGTAGAAATATTCTCTAAACGTAGATTACTCATAGAAATATACAGTTTCGTCTATAGATTAGAAGAGTGATTTTTATGTATGGGTAGGAAAATTAAAAAGCACCCTATAGGTAGATACACGGAAATAAAAATATATCTGTATAAATTTTGGTGTAAGTGAAATGTACGTATATTCTAAAAAATTTAATATCGTTCAGAGCGTAATATGAAATGGAGGGTGAGTTGTTAGATAGATAAAAGAAGTTTTATGTAATTTGATAAAAATTATTAATATCCACGGCTAATTAGGAATTAACATTTGCCTAATTGAACTGAAAGTGATGAATCACTTATTATAACGTCGTATGATGAACCTTAATGTCGGACTATGGAAAACTTTAAGCCTTGTAAAATGTCCTGAAGGGTTACCACCCCTTCGCTGTGACTCGTTCGAACGAACGATTATCGGGACGGTCACTAATCACGTGGAAAATATAATGTTCAAGGTTGTGATATTAATAGAGGATGAGGAAGATGTACTTACCTTACGAGGTACTTGTACATTGGTTTATATGCTGAAACACGAGCAGCTGATATTTTGATGGAGAAAACATATGCGCGAACACGTGTTTAGGAAATGCTCTGCATATGGAATTGGTGCAGGGTCAAATGTTTGAGTGAACGTTTTCTTGCGTTATCGATAATTTAAGAACATATTATCTTCATGTTAAATAATTTGAATACGAGTATATTTACAGCTTTCCACCAAGCACAGTCTATTTCAGTATACACTTTGAAGTATGGCAATTTTCGTTATTATAGAAATTATTAACTTATCTTTTCCGAAGATCCATTCTACGTCCATGTAAAAATTGCTTTCGCGGGAAAAGTTAAATAATCATTTTTCAAGAAGTTCTTATCGTAAAATTGAATGACTGTATAGGTCGGTATAGTGCCGTTGAATAAGAGCGTTGATCAATATCTGATGATCGATGTACACATATGTATACATATATATATATACGTATATCGATTACCGATAACGGGTTAAAGCTGCTTGGAGTTTACATACATTTGGGCAACCCCCACATCATCCCTGTACCAAATCCATCCGGGACGTACTGATTGGTTTATTTATTTGTTTGAACGATCAAATAATTCGGCCTTTTTTTGCCTCTCGTCGACAAATTACCTACTTCGCTTGTGTAATTACGAGCGTCCCTCAGATCGAAAATTCTCGAATGAACGTCTGGATCGGTATTTTCAGGAAGTTACTGCTGATTTAACCTTTTAAATTGAAAGGTCCATTAAAAAATATTGAAGCGAATTTGACGAATGGCCATTATTTTATCGTGCGTCGTTTTCGGGTTTTTTAGAACGAAATAACTATTTTATTTTTTTGAAATATTATTTAAATACGCATTCAATGAGGCAAAACTGTTAGGTTTATTTTTTCTACTATTTTTCTTCTCATTCTATTGTTCCAGTTTCTCTACAGTAGATGCGATCCGAGGAAAATCAGACAGTTTCTGCTGCTGATACGTGTGAAATTACTGGCTCTTCCTGTCAGAGACAGACTAGGAAATAAAGTAGAAGATAACTATTTCAGTATTTTTAGAATTCGTTAAACTTTTTGTTTTATTTTTTCCATATATTTCTGAACGATACTCGCTTTGTCTCTCACAACTAGTATGTGAAAACAAATACCTAAAGTTTGAGTTTTTTATTGTACATCATTAAGTTTTCATTTGCTTTCGTTAACATTTTAAGAAATGCTTCGAGAGCTAATCTGGAAACTTTTATAGAATATTAAAAACTTCAGAAAAATTCACCAAGGGTTTATGTGTATGAAATAAGTTATGTCATAGTGCATGCGAGATGTGGAGGTTTTCCTTGAACTCGACAACCAGGGAGAAAAGTATCAGACGAGAAGTTGACTCAGTAATTTTGTGGTTTATAAAAGTTTATTTGCCACGTGACCTTTCGTTGCTATTAAAAAAATAATAATGACTTTCAATTGTCAGTTGTTCGTTGACGAACTCAAATTATTCAACTTTGTGCAATAGTTTTAAATAACCCTGTATACACAAACGTCGAAGTTAAATTAAAAGGAAGAGTTACGTATAAAAATGTACCCTTCAAAGGGAACGTTGTTCAATTTTATCAAAAAGTAGAGTCTCTTCGATATTACCTCATATCTCTTCCACTCACCGTTTTATTATTCACCATAAACCACAAAGTGTGAATTTCGAAAATGTCACGTCTGTCTCGTTAATAAAGAGAGTGAAGTGATGATATTAAATCGTGAAATTCAAGTGTAATTGAATTTTTAAAGAAAAATTTAAAACGCACACGAGGAACATATACAAGTATGGTACGTATATAAGCTACGGTCCACGACGTCTTGAAGAGGCTAACGATAGATCCTATTAAGGATTAGGGAGGTGTGTATAGTAGAGAGCAAGAGAATAAAAAGTCTTAAGAGGACTGTAAAGTCAAGGACGTTGAGTAAGATACGGGGTAAAAAAGTGACGTTGAAATGGCTAAGGCGTAACTGAAAATAGGGAATGGCGAGATCAACCTAAGATGCTTGACTGAAGATTCGCTTCCGGAAGGCCAACTTCGACCCTGACCTATATACTCCGTTGTCGAATCGAATCCATACGTATATGTATATACAAACATATGTTGAGTACCGCCATTTCCAGTGTACCCACTATACCTATCTATATGGTATAGTACATGTATATGGCGGTCTACCTATATAAACGCGACTATACCAAACGGACCGAGTGCGCAGATCCCCGAAATTCTGTGAGTCGCTAAACGTGCTCTGCGGTCGACCTGGTATTCGTCATTCATCGGGGAACAAGACGCTTCCTCATCCAATTTCCAGTCAATTTATCATTTTGTATTACCAAACGCCATCTTGATAATATATCGCGTCTTCCTTGGTAACATCGATGTCTTCCTGGAGAAACAAATATATCATATTGATTTGTGTCCTTTTTAATGATCTTGCAACGTCTAACCTAGGCCTAACCGCGGTATGACTTTCCTGTTGGTAAAACGATATTTGCGGACGGGACTGGTTTGAACGTAGCTCTCTCGCGGAGGTTTATCTTTTCTGGCTGACCTGGTTCTTCCCAGAGCAGTGCTGAACTTAATGGTTCATCAAATTGTCAAGATATTTACTGTGCTATCGGATCACGTTTTTCCTATACAGTGAAGCCCTCAATTTCAATTGTCTATTTCATCCATATATTCAGTGCTATTGGAAATGGATCATCTTTTTTAGTTCTTTTAATCCATTGAGACTTTCATCCTCCTGATAATCGCGATCGTCTGTAGCACTGTTTTCGTTATGACGTAATATCTACCATGAACACGTGTGGAAAAGACGTCAAAGATATTAACGGTGCGGTCCAATAAGAGTTTCTTGTCTTACTTAGGATCCGGTTGCTGGACCAATGCCAGCCACCATTGTCGACTTCCTCTTGTCATCATCCAGCCGCTTCTCTGATTGTTCCACCAACTTCGTCTTCTCTTGTTCTCACCTTATCATCGTCCGATAAACGAAAGATCCAACTACAAATTGCTAAAGGTGCGAGTAACCTCGTTGCGTGTACGCTCTTGGAACATGAGACATGTAATAATAATAATAACTGCAGGACTCGCACGCACGTGGAGATAATTAAATAATAAAATATCTGGTAAGAAGCTGGGTATGGAATTTTAACGAGATATTTTAACTTTTTAACTGGACCGAGCTTTATCTTTCCCTACGTCAACAGACTCATTAACGTTGCAACTTATCCCTCCTTTCACTCGATACATCACGCATGTATAACGAGTCCTCTAGACTGTATACAATTAAAGGGTTAATTAACATTCACACTAGGATGAACGTATTAGACTAGTTCAAAGTGATCCTTCGAAATTAAATTAAACGAATTACGTGACAAAGGTACGTTCGATTGCTAGGATTCTCTGTAAACAATTATACGTGATCGACATAGAAGCCAGCTCAGACGTAATTTTTTTTTGAGCGAGGGATGTAAGGGAGGCATGTCAGGTAGATACGTCGGAACCATATGTGCCTCGAAGATACGTGTGGTTCCGAGGGAAACTTCACTAAAGCACTTATATTACTTTACGTAATCTCATGTGAAATTAGCTCTTCCCTGGAATACCCCTAGGATATATACAATACACATCTGCATTTAGTATATCTATATGTATTGTAAATAAGCGTAAAGGCCAATAGGCGTGGTCATACTACTTTACGCAATTTTGGCTACCCAATGGAAAGACTCAAAGTGCGTGCAATAAAGCTTATCCTACAAGTTCCTTCCAACTGGAACGACCGACCTTTTACCCTTTTGCCGGAGGCTGATGGCACTTTACGGTTCTGCGTGTGAGACAGAGATGAAAGGAAACACTTTTGACAAAGGGTCAAAGAAAGAAAAGACAATGAGTGAGAGAATTTTATATTTTTATAATAATATACATACACGTATATGTGTATGTATATGAAAGAACTTTCGATTGGCGGGAAGCTGTAAGCGGTCACGTATTGTACCATTTTCAAGTATTATGTAGAACAAATATTTTCTGAAGTATCACAGTGATCTCCACGTGCAATTGATACACGATAAGATCGATCGATTCTCGTGAGCTGCGTGCGATAAGGGCTCAACTATAAATATAATTCCACATGAAAGGTCACTTAGCTTTCACAGCCGACTCTTACTCCACGTTAACGGCGGGATAGTAGCACTCCTCGAGATCAGCCTTCAGCGCTCTTCCAAATTGGCACTTCCTCTCCTGATCATATCCGACTGTGTATTTTTCCTCGATTTTCTTCGCTAATTGAAATTACTCGGGTTTTTTATTTTTACGGCAATCACTCTCAGACGTGACGACATCGTAAAGTGTACATTTATTTCGGACCCGTTCGACGGTCTACAACGGTATACAAGCTATTATCAAATTCTTACAGGAAAACCCAACTTATTGACGCGAATTCGGACGATAGCGATGCTTGAAATTTACACGCGAGACACGATCCTTTAGGGTCTCGTTTTCTCAAGGTATCACGAGAAACTTTCTTTCTCCCAATGGTGTCCCTCGCCATTGAGCTTGAATCTCAGGCGTTATTGTACCTACGTATGTATATCCCGGTATCTTTACTATAGAATATTCCAATCCTTTTTTTTTTGGAGATACGGTATTACCATGAGAATTGAATATACCCTTTTTGTATTATATTTACATACATATCTATCCGTATCCCAAGTATATCTCCTATTGCATTTATACGAATAGTTATATAGATGCAACTATAGATCGATATATCTAAAGCCTTCGTGTCTGGTACATGGTATGAATATCATTTGAAACCTAGCTTAGATATATTTCAGATATATATAGAACTGTCCTATCCTGTAACCTTAGGCACTTTAGCTCAATTCGTTTCATCTTTTTTTTATATAATAATAATAATCTCTGTCTCTCGGATGTCAAGTTCCTCTGTGTTGCTTCTCTTCTAATCATCTTCCTATTATTGGAAACTCTCGGAAACTCGGTAAGGATACTCCAGTGCTACGTGAGAATCTACAGCTCTTCAGCATCAATGTTATTATACAGTACCGGCAGATAGTACTCGAATCAAGATCGAATTGTAGTAACCTATAAGTCACTCTCGTAGATAAAAGAGATTCGTAGTGACTGCGATTTTACGAGCATTGAATAGGTAATCGTTAACCCGTGACGAGTTTACGAATGAAAAATTCACTCGGCTTGCTTTTACCGACGCATAAAAAACATCAATGAAAATAAAGGAATAATTGTATAAGCGTATGCAAGTGGTTTCGTTAATATCGAAAAAAAGGGATATTGGGATATTTTTAGTTTTCGGAAATTGCATGTCCATCGGGGTCGGATATCTCGTTATATTATTGTCCTTGGGTCAAGATCACTCGACTATATCGATAATCTGTCAAGTGAAAGAGATTATATAAATGATCTTCGCTGCTCTTTGCTTCTCATATAGAGTATCTACACTATTTTGGGGCGGTTTTATACGATTTCTGGATTTTATCTAGCGGTCAGATGGGTTAGGTATTCTACAATTATTATTAACGAATCCAAAATTGAATCTGTCCTTTATAACGGAACGAGGTTAATTGATTGTTTATTTTTCAATTAACATTATTCTACGTCACATGAATACGAAATCGGGTATCATTGCATAAATACGTCATACCACGTGGTGAATCGAACAGGGTAAATGGACGTCTCGACATCGCTATATGCGAAATCCTCTTGCTCATTTTTCTTGTTTACTTGTTTCCTTCTCGAGTCAATGGCCCTGACCCTTTTTTTCGACTGATCCCATTACGGCTAGGGACGCTATTCACGGTTTCCTTTATCTTTTATCCTTTTCTCTCTCTCCTGCGTATATTCCCCTACTGGACCGTGGTTCCTCCTTTTGCTGAGTCCATCCCGCGTATTCCAAAGGAGCGTCGAGAATAAATTGACGTTTCGTTCTTGGGGAAGGTAAATGGTATATATATGTATGTATGTATATATATATTGTGACGTGGTGGATTTCACCTGTCGTGTCCTCGGCGGAAAATCACGCCGAAACGCGAGAGTGGCGTAAGGCCACAGAAAAGTCCAGGCAGGATCCACC
>JARQTI010000415.1:432069-463827 GCA_030142655.1 Trachelus tabidus | reverse complement strand
GGGTATGGTCACGTGCCAATTTTTTGAGACCCCCGACTTCATCAGCTACTAATTTTTGAAATTTTTAACTTTTTTAAGTTTTTAATTTTTTTCTTTATTCTTGTAATGTTAATAAATAACTAATAAAAAAATGGATAGTACAAATGTTAATTGCCTTTTTTTACGACACTTCAAAAATTACCTGAAATTCATGCCTCTAAACTGGAATACCCCCTTAAGTGGAAACTGATAATTTTTTTTCGCTACTTGACATTCCTCTTAAAAACTCTTTGAACTGCGACAGTCGAAAGTAACTAAGGAAAGTAAAGAATCTCAAATGTTCCGAGATTAAAGCACTTTGGGAGAAATTTTCGGCGGGTAGAAAGCTTTTCCGCCAGACGGTATCTATAGTATACAATTGGCTCGCGAAAGCTTTCGTCGCAATTGTGGATTTGGCACCGACTGTTTGTATTTATTTTGATTTTTTTTTGTACTCGGAGGTACAATTTTCCGGTGAAATGGCACATTTTTTATAATATTTTTTTATTATTATTTTCACATGTAACGATAATACGCAACCGTTGCTTTAATTACTTTTGAGACTAACTTTCTTTAGCAAGTTGTACGCCATTTTTTTGATAATCTTGATAAAACCATTAAGATTAGATAAAGCGATTAAATATTGGCTAAGCTCCTGGTAACACGATAACGCTTTGTTTGAGGGGAGGAGGGAAACTTTATTTATCGCACCCTGAAATTTGACGCAAATACAATATCAGCTGAATTCTTTTACAATGGTAATAAGGATTTTCATAAAAATTCCCTCAGTTGAGCTTTAATTAATTTTTAGCGATTATTAGCGATTTTTCACATTACTTCGGATAGTGTGCGTATTTTCATATGATGCTGCATTGATAATTTATAAATGGATGTTTTACGTAATTGAATAACTTGTTTGGATATAATAGTACTTTACGATACGAATGCGAGAAAGCGAACTTTATAGGCAGGCGATGAAGTTGGTCGCACAGATAGAGTGTGACAAACTTCACGACCTGCGTATAATGTTCGCTTTCTTGCACCAGTATCGCATAATATTTTCTATAGCGCATGCATAAAAATTGCTACTTTTTATGCCTCCAAAGTGACTGGTACATCTCCTCATTGGAGGAGGGAGCCATGAGAAAAGCAAGAAAGGCCTCCAAAGTGAATGCGTGTCATGACAATGCGCGAGAACAAAGTTTACTTTATCGCACTAGTGTAATAAAGTAAAATTGGGCCGATTTGCGCATGCGCAGAATTTTTATCGCATCCTTAGTCATAAAGCGCCACTTACGCCACACTTTGGAGGCACGAAAAGTTGCGCTTTTCATACATGAGTCACATAAATGATATTACTCAACTTTGACTAATCGTAAGTTGACATTTATGAAATTTAATACTGATGAGCTTGTACGTCAAATTTATTGACGATATTATGCTTGGGCTTACATGTGACGGTTATTCGTTGGGATACTAAACTGAACACTGTATATCACCATACAAAGAACGTATTTACTGATAAAAAGCACCTGAGCTTTTTCATGAAATATTTTATGAAAAAAAAATTTAGAAAACATACAAGAATATTTTAAAATATTTCACTAAGCGTATTGCTTTTAAATATAAATTTCACAATGGCAACCTGTATAATAATTTATAAGTAATCGATACCCAGAAAGGTTAAAATATTACTTATCGAACTTGTTATTCCTTGATAATAATAGTTACATAACGTTTGGCTACGTAAATATTGTATCTCCGAATAAGAAATTGTAACATTACCGATAACTGTTACTTTCTATCCAGTACTGTAGGAACGGAGCGATCGCGGGTATTATTGCTCGAAATGCCCTATAATATAACATTATTTTATTAGCACGAGGTCTATCACGATGAATTAAAAAAAATTATACACCTTATTATAAAACGAGCAAAAAACATGAAAAATGTAAATTGGCACACGTATAACTCAATTAAAAATCAAACAATATAAATTATTTGAAATTCCCTTTTTCCGCAACATTAAAGATTCACTTATTATTAAAACTCTCATAACCCATACAATCATTCATATCCCATACCTTACTTTAATTGCTATGCTGCTTCACCAGACGTCCTCGTTATTTGTCGGGAAGTTATATGTGTTTCTTTCCTTGCCAACTTATACAGGTTTTCTTTCGGGATTTCCACTTCAATTTCTTCTTCTTCTATTTCTTGTCGTGTGTATAAAGGCCCTCACGCTATTTTAAATGTACGAGAACAATATATATTAACATATATCGAGACTAGATGTAAGGTATTAAAACTATCAGTACCTGCTATGTGCTGTCACGGACGCTTCGCAGTCGAAAGGGACCGTTTTCAGAAACGTAGCGACATATAATGAGTAATGAGAGGTGAGAGGGGGAGCGATATTAGCGAAACCTAGCGATTAGTTGTACTGATAATATAATATCGATGGTCGGTATAGTGATTTCCACAGCCCTATCCCCTTCCCCCCCTTGGCGGCTCGGACGAACAATAAGAAGCGACAGCCAGTAGGGAACCCGTGCCTGTACAAGAAGGTTTGAAAAATAAATAGACCGTGATTAGAGTATTGACCGAACCTTGGTTGTTCTTATTACAATTTTTCCTGTATTCCCTACAGTACATTATTCATGCAATTTCACGCACATTCCAATGTGTGATAGTTTGATCCCTGAAAATCTTTACATTATCCGTCTAACTTCTTATCCTAGCAAGTTACACGTATAGTAAGAAGATTCCGAACGTTCCAAAAGTCCGAACACAATGTCACGCGATTCGCACATTTCTTTCGCTCGATTCGAAATTGCAGCGAATCGAATTGCCTTTTGCGTGAGGGAAGTTGACACGAATATTTTTCCTACGTCGCGGCTGTTATTCTTCCGAGTAAAGTAAAAAGCTTCGAAAAGCTCGCTGTAGAGCGTTTAGAAAACGTAAGGTTAAAATTGTTTACGTTCTTAATCATACCAAGCTCAAATGTTTCACGTTCGTGAATATCGAGCTTATTATCGATTTGATTTTCATGGGTCGACTCCATTTCCAGTTTCAAGATGAAACGATACGATCAAACTTTTCTCAAGATTCATACAACTAGAATGTTAGCGTCTGTCGACTTTAAAATTGCCTACCCACGTTGACTTTCATGATCTAACCTTACCTCGCTTGACTTTTCTCTTCTGCCGTCTTCTCCATGTTTTATTAACTCCAGCTTCTTCCATCCCTACGCTGTACCTGTATGTATCTGCTTTCATCATGACGCATAATAGTGCGCTCCATAGAAATTCTTGGCGCGTTCGGCATTCCAGGGTCAAGTAACTAACCTACACCAAGGTAAAGAAATACGTGTAACCCAACTTACTGACCTGCCTCAATCTACCTTGGCAACCAATAACAAATTCTCTTTAACACTCAAAGTCCCATAAGAGAAAGTAAGACCATGTAAAATAACACTCTTGAGAAATAAAAAATTAATTACGTGTCCGATGATATACGTGCTACGAAATTTCAAGGGCTCTCGTATGTAATTAGTAGATAGGTAGGGAATTACGTAATTATCTACTTTTTCAGCAAGCACCTGACGAAGAGAGAGTTTTATAACCATTCCCACAAATTCTCACTCTTCATCTATGGCAGTAACGACAGTGCTGAAAAAAAAAAAGATTAAAGTATTTCAATGACAGCCTGCAGTAAATTTACCGTGAGGAAGCGTTGCTGTACTTTGCTCGTCGCGACGTATCTGATTACCGACGTTTGACGGGTCTCCTGTACGACGCCGACGGTTACTACGACCGGCACAGCTTTTGTTTGCACCTTCTAGGGTATTTTCTCGTGCTTTCCAGTGTTATTCTTATCATGTTACGCGTGTGCCGTCATCTCCTTTGTTAACGGGATGGAGAGTCTTTGTCCCTCGTTTGTTGGAATTTGCCTCGTAGAATCTGTCAGCATTGTGAGTTCAAGGTGGAATAGAAGGGAGAGCATACGCTCATTCGAAAGGGTTGTGAGAAGAGGATATGTTTTTTAATTACACGCATTCTTTTGTTTTGGCCCGTATTCGACCACCACGTTCATCATACGGTGACTGTACGGGGGTGCTGAGACGTCGTTGAGTCATGACGTCATAGGAGGCGATTAACGAATCACGAATGGATTCATTCCTTTGTCGCGTTAGGGGACTTACTTTTTTAATAAAGTGTCGTATAAGTCTTCCGTGGATCATCCATCGAAAATTCTGAAGACCCTCTAGGAAATTACATAATAATTAATCATAGCCTATGTCGTACTGTGCGTGACGTTATATTGTGACGATTAATTCTTTATCTGTATTTGCAAACTGGTAGCAATAGTTCATTATGATCTGAATGTCAATATCTTTGAAATTAAAATTTAAACAGACATGCTATTCAAGTGCATCGTGATAGTGCTCCTCTTTGATCTGTATCAACACCTTGTTAATTATATCTTCGATCAAAGTGCCGATTTGCATTCGAGCAAAGACTGCCGTATTTGACGTTTAACGAGACTTTAATTGAGGATTAGTGGATATCACACTGATGGAACGCTTAATCGGCGTTACCTACTGTGCAATTTAGACATAAAAATTTTTCATGGGATTCTCATTATTACTTTGCAAGTGCAATTACTTCGTACCGTGAGAATGCGATCGTGAATGGAAATTTATGTAAATTTACAGGATATATTTATGAGGTGGATATAGATGTCACATTCACGTTTTAGTTTCGGATGGAATATAGTACGTTCTACTGAGCAATTATCAAAGGTATTTACGTCAGTGAAGCTGCTGCTGTGTGCCCTTACAAGTTTTTTTTCGTCAGATTAGATATCAGACAACGCAGCGAGTAGTAGAGTCCAATTTGTGTGAAAATAGATCAGCCAGCAAAGAAATTGACATGATACGATCCAAAGTCACCATATAGTATTTGTCCTATTTAACTTTGATATTAAGTTATATTGTTTTTCTTCTAACGTAGGTGTTTGACATTTTTTTTTATAAAATGATAAGCAATTTATGTTTTTGTATGTCAGACGTATCTATTTCATATATTTCTTTTTCCTTCAAGTTTATTATATACGGAACAGAAGTAGTTTTTTTTAGAGCGTAGCTTCTAGACAGATTGCCGTTGATTCCATTAAATTGCTTTTAGTGGTAATCGATAAATGTCACGAATGTATGAGATTGAGGCTATTATCAACGATAATAACGCATATACGTGCATTTACTGGGCCGTGTAAATAATGCTTGAAAGCGTGCGATCTGTACGATTGTTGAATCTATAATGTCTAGGAAGTAACGTATTGCCCAGGTGGGAATGTATTATACGTGAAAAGCACATTTATTTCGGTATACTATATGCGCGTGAATTATGCATACGTCAGATAGCATATTACGCTACGTTTCTAGTAAATATGTAAATAAGCTACGTGTGGTAGGTACGTTACACTCTAATTCAATTTTTACGTACAGTGACGCGTATTACTTCCGGCAAATTTGTTCGTTCAATTTTTCTTTCAAAAATTCATTTCTCGAAAATATTGAATAATATACCGACATACGGTTTACTCTGCTGAACATATATGTTAATATGATTGAAAGAACGAAAGAATTATTTGAAATTGAAATTGGAGCAGTGTGACATATTTCTTTATTAGAATCTCATGCGCAGTATAAAGTACAGTAGAATATAGAATAGTTACTGATGCATTGTTTTGAAAACAGAACTGTTGCACATTTCTAAATATTACTATTTGTTTGCATTTTTTTAGAAATATTTCAAGACATTCTTAGGAGGGAGGAAAAACTTATTTTTTATTTTTAAGAAATTATAAGTGTTATGCGAATGTAGGGTTATTTCCATACGCATCACGATGGAAAGTAAAGGGAACGAAGGACCCTTTGCTGCATTAATAAGGTACAGTCACGTGCGAAAATTATTGATCTGGTAATTACGTGAGCCGGAGCTGTTCATGCGATCGCTGGAATCTATTTTGCCTGGCAAACGGCCAACAATAGTTTCTAAAGCTGGACGCTTGTGCACCGTACATATTACAAGACAAGCGAGAGCTACACGAGATTTGTGACTAGGATAGGCTTTACAAATTAAAATACAAACCGTGCACTGAGTGTTCAAGCCTAACTCGGCAATTTCTTCGGTACTCTAATTAGTTATGACTTCTTGTTCGCTATCGCGTTAACTTTCTACACGGCATTTTAGTCGCACGTGCAGATTCGAGCTGATGCAACTGACACGTCCAGAAAATAATACGTACTCTTGAAAGGCAATAAAATTGTCACAAGAACTCGTTAATCGAAACAACAGATGAAACACATTGTAGAAATATTATTTATTTAACATTTCTAATGGGAAATATTCTCACAGTTATTTCTTATCTATTTTTTTTTACCTATAAACATCGCTATCTGAAATTGCTTGTCACTACAAAAGTACCTAACGGGTGGAGGGAATTCTTTTTGATAATTTTTTTTGACAAATATTGTCGCAATTCATGGTATCATCATTTTATTGACAATGAAGAAAAGTTTTTCTTTGTTGAATCCTGAATGCATAGAAGATACATAGTTTTATTTTCGATAGGAAAGGTCATTAGCATTTCAGGCTCTATTTCGTTAAATTGATGCGATGAAACTCATGGTATTCCAATGGAAATTTTGCAAATGACCTCTATTCAGGGTAAAATCGTAGTCGAACAATTTACATGATTACTTTGACTCATTTTCCTTTATCACAATTTTTCTGAAAATACAAATTATATTGCTTATCACACCAAAAATTACTTTTCACGGGTTTAGAAATTTCTATAAAATACAGATACGTAATCAACTATTATAATATTACTAATCAGCTCAAACTTAATAACCAATAGGTAATTGGATATTAGAGGTTCAATCACGACCATTTAGCGGTTAGTGTATCTTATGGAATCACGCAATGTAATTTGGACAACCTATGTTTATATTAATGCTTCTGGGTGAGACTGGAGTGTCTTAATTCTCTAATCTCTTGAGAGCGGCAGACATTGTAATTATCGAGAGTGGCTAGAATTTTCGTAAGGAATGCAATTTCTCCTTTGGCGAGTGGCGCAATTGGTTTTGGCTAGTCGGATAAACACAATAGTAAACACCAAAGGCATGGCATACGTATAAGCCTCTAGTAGGTATATCCGTAACGCCGCAGACTCGTTTCAGCGAATTACTTGAGATGATTTGTTTCACTCCAAGCAAGTAGCGTTATTGCAGCATCTTCCTAGAGTGACAGATAAGGTACGGAAGACAAGTACAAAAGTGCTTCTGTCTGCATTGAAATTTATTACCTGATATAAATATATATCTTACCCTTTACGTATGACAACTTGAAGAACACATGGGGTTTTTTTTAACACACCTTAATATAGTCAAATTGTTATGTAGTTGGCAATGAGAAAAATTTTGTTTTATTGCCAAAGCTGAATTTGATTACAAATTTTATCTTAACATATTTTGTACGTGTGCTGCGAATTAGTCTGATATAAAAATTTTATCCAGTTTAATAAAATAATAACAGTTCTCGCTGAAATTACTCACTTTTATATGTTAACAAATTAATTTTAGAAAAAAGTTGAAGATCGTTTCTTCGTGATTGAATTTTCTTTAACCTTCATACATCTGGAGAGCAGAGACTGTAATCTAGGGAGACTTTTACCATTATCAGTAGGAGATCGTGTTTTGCGAGAGGGCCCGATTAACTGGTTAACCGTCAAAGTAAAACTCGTAAATGGTCCGCATTACGGCTACATCGAGGCTATAAAATTTGTCCCTTTTTTTTTTTACTGATAAGTAGAGACTTTCCTTCTCATCTCGGCGATGATCCAAGTAGTCGAAAAGCATTATCCGCGGCTCGAATAGAGTTTGTTTCAAGCCTCTCAGTTTTATCGGATTGAAGTCCGTATATAGGATTCCATAGAAACGTCATCACAGAATGGCAGAGTATAAAAAAGTGATGGGATAGATCCTTGTTTCTACCGCAGCCGATAAGTTAACAATGAGAAGCCATAAATATCGAGGAAAAGCGTAGCTTTAAAAAACGCTGGCAGGTATTTTGGCTATTGTCATTTGAAGTCTTCTTTTTTTTTTGCAGCTGTAACGACTTTGTCTAATCGATGAAATTGATGTAATATTGGTTTAACGTTCGGTGTGTTATAGGTATGTCACAATAGATAAACGGCCAAAATCCAAAAATTCTTCTTAGCTCAATATCCAATTTTTAAGTTTTCCACTTTGTATACGTTCGATGTGAAGTACTCGAGTCGACGAATTTTCGGACACGTAGCGAGTTACAGTTCCTTTGCTTGTGAATAATGGCTATGCAAATCCCACTATTCTCCGCATTGGAATGAGAAGTAGAAACTAGTTTGCACCAGTTCCCTTTAACTCAACGTAACTATATGTATGGACGCTACTATGCGTTGGTACTATTATATTAAGGGTATTGGATGTATCGTGTCTCAAGAGGTTGGATTGTGAATCGGTAGCTATGACTTACTTGTGAAAGCACTTGTCCATAGTTTCCCTGACAGATGTTTAGAGAAATTAGAAAGAGAATTTCAAGCTTTTCTACATTTTCATACCGACGCTGAGTAAGTACAGGTTAGTGATAAATTTTCGAATGAAACTTTTAATTGTACTGTATTAAGTGCGTATACTTCGTGGGGAAACTCTTGATCTTGATAAAAAAGAATATTTATACATTGTAACGTATTTTCTTAACTACGACTCGAAACACAAAACTATCAATAGATAGCGCGGGAAGCGTGAACTAGCTCGTAACACCTCGGTCGGTGCCCCGAGACAAACTGCTAATCATTCGGATTGGTTAAGATCCTTATAGCCGATAACTTTTCCTTTCCCTCGAATTCTTCCTTTAAACCAAATCGAGAGCGTTCCTTAGCTGATTGGTACGCAACTTTGGGAATCCTCCACGGCCGCTTCCCCAGGGCATTGGGCGACAGCTGAGCACCACATCCTTAACTCAGGTCAGAAGGTTCCTCCCCTGCCCTTAACCGTATCAAAACTGTATCTCCGCCCGCTCTACAACCCTTTGCCCTTCTCCAGCGGGGTGCCGATATTTCAGCCGGGCTTCTGCCGGTCCGTGAAGGCGTCTCCGTCGGGTACTCTACTCTGTCGGGCAACTGTGTAGGTCAAGACTATCTCCCCACGGAAGATTCGAGCACCTCGACCTCAACTAAACAATAACCAAATCTTCCCAGAGCATTGGCATGACTATACGAATCAACCCAAGAGCGCAGCTTCTGAGCAGAGTGGCGACTCGAAGGGAACCAGAAAGTGAGAACGTTATCTGAATCGGTAGCCGGAGTCGCCTTGTAACCGTGAATCGAAAAATCATGTCGCAACATAAGTATACATCCATGTCAGGGAGGAAATGATTCGAAGATAAAATAAACGAAGGATTGACGTAAGGTCGATTTCTAAGCGGATTTTGAAACACTTGTCTGTGTTATTGAAAAAAAGGGTTCGCTACACTTGAGAAAGAAAAATGATTTATCTGAAGCGACCAAAGCTTCTTTCGCGTTTACACAAAATTTATCATTCCGTCGACTTTTAGGGAAGCGGGTGACATCGCAATTTTTTTCACATTTAACGCGGACTCTAAAGCTGCGAAACGTTTTTCGGGTTCGCATTGCGAAAGGGGCACGTATTCTGGCTGAGGTCTTTTTCTTAATGCTCGAATTTTAAAGCGAGTATGACAAGGACCAACAGAGGCGCTTAAGGAAGTTGCCTGAGTCGATTTACATACGTATAGGCCTAGGTCGGTCGAATATCCGAATCCACGTTACAATAAAACGCCATCATTATTCAATGTCAATGTTGCTAACCCGGAATATCTGTCTCTTTCACTCTTCCTTAGTCAATCTCTATTGACTTACTTTCTTTGTGTACCATTCAACTTACTTACTATATTTTGGCAAGAGGGAAGACACATATAATTCACTATATATATATATATATATATATAGTCAAAAAGTTTTGAAACCATTTTCGTGTAACTGTTTTTATATTTACATTATCACATGTTGTATACTATTGATATATCAAAATACTTGATATTTCAATTTCATATGAATATTTCAATGTATCCCATGACACTGAAAATCCGTAAAATCCCATCTTGAGCGCTTCTATCAGATCTTTATTTCGTAGTGCTTGAAAGCTTTTTTTTTATTGACCATCAAGAGCCAAAGCAGACGTACGATAGATAAGATATGTAAAGAGCAGGTTGATTCGAAAAGAGATTGGTTTGTAAAATGAGTGCTCCCTCTTTTCCACATGGCGCATTACTTGACATCTATGGCATGTAGGGCTCTCGAATAAATCGAGAGAATATTTTTCGAGATGGCTTACCTCAGAATTCGCCTACAGAATAATAAAGCATCCCACGAGGCCTAACGGTGACAAACTGCGTACAACCAAGCTTACTAGTCCTTTCGATCTGTACAACCCCTTCGCTTCCGTAGCCACCCCTAACACCCCTTGACGGCTTCCCTACTTACGTTTTACCTGAAGCGATCCAACCCTTATCATTCTCTGATGGCCGACTAAGTGCATAACTTATTTACTCGCAAAATGTGTCGTTTCTCCTTTTTTTAGCTCTTTTCTTTTTTTTTTCCTGAATTGTTTATAGGTGAGACATAGAAATACCTTTGCAATTCTTTATATGGATTTCTCAACGGAGCCACTTTCATAGCCCCTGGAACTATGTCTTAATAATAAGACTGACAGACATTTTTAGGGGAGAATGAATATAATATCTTTCGCATTCTTGAAATACTATTCTTAGGGAGGATTAAAGTATATCAAAGTAATGAAAATGTTATGTTTAGGACAGAAATAATTTTTAAATTTGCAATATTAAGAAATTTGTAAATTAACACGTTGTTTTACTTTTTTCAATTATGTAACTTATTCTGTATATTTAGCTTGTGGATTAGTTAAGGAATTTTATTTCTGAGCATAATATTCATATTATTCTCTTTCAATGGACGGACGAAGTCGTGCTAGATAAGAAGGACTCTTCGTGCAAAATTTGGCTCAAGATTTAATTAAATCCTCAATTAGATTTATTAGTAAGATAGTTCAGCTCGTTTACCAATTCAATCGAATCAAGATCATTTATTCGTACCGCACCGTACTAAATTCCATATAGTATATAGGTATGCCGTTAATAGAAATTCTGAAAGACTTTATCTATACGAAAACTTTCTAAGACCTCCGCACAATGTCCTGTCGAAGCTTGAGGATATTTGATTTTCCTTGGATTCTGCGAATAATCCCGATTTCAATTTTAGCATTAAGATTCAAGAAAAATACGGATGAAAGATGCAATAGGTTTTATCAATGGAAAAGCAGAGCTACGTTGAGTACTTAGGTACGTTTTATATATCAAAGAATCACAAGGAAATTGTCTCTATACAAAAAATCGTAAAGAAAATATTTTGCCACCCGACGATTTTCTATTGTTTAAAAAGGTGGTATACGCTATTCCCACTAATTTTATGGTATTGATACAGGATACCAGTATCCGATTTACAGATCGAAAATTTTCATTTCCGCAAATGTTGAGAGTTAACATACCTGCGGGGGAGAATAATGAACATTTATATTTTTCAATAAAATAAATATTTTATTTAAACCGTACAGGAACTTCGTTCATACTATCGATGTGGTATCTTCGGTAAGGGTAGAGGGTGCTTTTTCATTATTTCCTCAATAATCGATAGCTTTGCAAGTCCTAGCCTTGCAAGATATTAAATTTCAGTTGTTAACCAAATGTATAGAAAATTTTGAGGAAAGTTTGTTTATCATCTGGAAAACCGTGTTAAAACAACATAAGAAGCCACTAACGAAAAGCAATTATTGAGAGAAAAGTGGGTGTAAACATCGCGTGAAAAATTGAGAAATAAATTAGTGTTGTAGTGCGTTGGTGAATATTTTTCGAAGCTTTATCGTTTTGTATATTCACGTATAACATTCGTGCTTTATCCAAGGGTTGTGTAACCGAAGAAATTTGCATTTTGCTGACAACATAGTGCACAGCTGCATTCGTAATTTTTCACTGAAATTCCCGCCCTCTTTCGAGTTCGATTTCACGGCTGAGCTTCTCTAAATTACCCTCGAATAGAGTACTGCACTTTTTTTTGATCGTCCAATTAAAGCTAAGCAGTGACGTCGGAGAGACGAGCTTTTCAGAGGAACAGAAGCTGAGTAATCAAGCATAATATTTAATTTCAGTGTAATTCAGAGAACCGCCCAGCCAGAGGAGCTACTCTTGAGCTTTTTTTATTTGAAGACAATATAAGGATCATGAATGGGATATGCATGTCTATGGTAGGAAATGGATCCCGGATCCATGTTCCTTATAAAAGTGAACTTAATTCGTTATGTACCTTTCATGAATTTCCAGGAAAATGTTTTACTGGTGAGAAAGGTGGAAGTTAATTCTTGAGCTTTTTGTCCTACTGAACGATTTTTCCGTATCATTTTCGCGACTGACATTGATTTTTCTTAAGTCTCCTAGGACTTGTTTGTGACACCATTTGTCAGTCAGTGACACTATGTCGCCCATGAAGAAAATTTTGTTCAGGATCAATATCTTGCATGTTTGTAGGCGTTTCAAGAATATGAAATTTTTTTAATTATTTGTTTTAGGAATTACATGAAAATTCATGTCATAGTCACTAATGGAATTATGTGATACCGTTCAACCGGCACAGTGTTCATAGTGCGACATCACTGCAAATCTAAGTGTGTCACTCTAATCTTATTTTCTTATCTTTTCTCTGGTAGTCACTTTTTACACAGTTACAAATGTGTTATCTTTATTTTGGAATACGTAGGAATAACAACACGCTTTTAAGTATGTAAAAAGTGGCTAATATAGAAAGGATAGGGAAATAACATACTTGGATTTGCAGTGACGTTGTATCCCTTTGAGACAAGAAAATTACGGACAATTTTTACGTGACCTCGTGAAATTCGATTTCGTGTAGGTACGTTAAAGCACGGTACGTATTACTTGGTTATTAACGATCGTACGGCGAGAGCTGCTTTTGGTCATTTGTTTTCTTGCTAAAGTTCGAACGGCACTTGGTAAACTAGTTAAATTAACATCGTAAAGAAGAACTTTAATGAATTTTCATCCTAGGATGCAATGCAGACGTATAAATCGATTATAATACCTTTTGATTAATCATTACTTTTTATTTATATGAATTATAAACGTACAGTACACTTTGTATGTTATAATGCTCCTGCAACATTTAATTTATAAATTATGAATTTCATAATTTCACGCGAAGCTCCACTTTCACTACCAACTCTTTATATGTACATGAGAATCGTTACTGCAATATTCATTTTCATTGATTTATATTTCCGCAATGGTACTTCTCTTCTACGTATGATAATATTCGAATACCCGTCGGTAACTTTGTCGGTAATGCAGTATTTTGTTCAAGCTTATCCTCCGTAGGTTTGTAACTAGTGGATCGAATGCTTTTGAAACTCGCTTAAAATTATCTATAGAGCTTTTCAGTGGAATATTTACATCGTACGAGCCACAATACACAGATGACACCGTACAAGGATATCCAAAATAATCGTTACTTTCAACTGCTTGTACGTCTTTTCTCGAATTACGGGAATATCTAACTTACATTGTATCAGAAAATTTGTCATACCAAGAACAAAAGGCACGTACCACTGTGCATGTAGGGTTTTGAATAAAGTAAAAAAAATGGTTTTACCAGTTTTACTGAAGAAAAATAGTAGTATGCAATTAAAATTCTTGTATTCCATAAACAGAATATTTTTGTTATACAATTAGAAGATATCTAGTATCCCAAATCTCTGCTGTGATTGGCCAACGTACATTCCACGCATTCTCCCAGGGCGCAACCAGTTTGACTACTGGTGATATTTACTTGGCCACCATGATATGCGATAACGCATTCCTGCGAAACACACGTCCTAATAATTGCAGGGACTACCACAAATTAATAGAGCATTTATTCATAGTTATTATATTATTCAACACTGCACGCATTATGTACTGATACAGTACTAAGAGATGTTACATAAAGTGAATTATGAACGGCACTGCTTCTCTTTGCTTCACCTCATAACAATGCCATTGGATATGCACGTGTATAGTAACTGACATAATTCACTTACGCATTGATCCCTATGCTATCGACTATTAGACACAAACAGACCAATATTTATCAGAGCCATTTCTGTTTGACATGCTTTCAATTCTTTAATCGATCGACAGCCTTTGATTTGCTAATTCGCAACGGCAATTATACATGGTCTATTTAAGTATGAATTTCATAGTTAAGTCGATTAAAAGAACAATTAACTATTCTTAGATTCATCGAATTTTCAAGTAAATTTCTTGATTAACAATTACGAATCTCCAATGATTTTTTGCTCCGCTCTATAGATATAATACGCTTCAATAGTATACTAGGAGCAGCATGTTGCTTGGATCAATTTTAACTGATTTTGACCTCGATTTAGTTGCTCTAATTACCGCCAGTTAGCGTGGACATAATTTATCTATTAGAACTAATCCGTAGCACATATATTTTCTTCTAATAATATTAAGGAGTATTAATGATTATATGACTTTATTAGACATTGATAAATATATTCTTCATTGAGTCTATCAAGAGCAAAGACACAATGTCTCACGAGGATCTTACTTGGTACCCAAAGGATTAATTATATTCAATTTTTGTTGCCCTGAATCTTTATAAATAATTAATAAATATTCTGTATAATAATTCAAGCGAAATTGGTAAGCTTGCAAGGCAGTATCAATACCAATAGAACTTGTCAATCATGATTGACTGTCCCGTACACAGATCTTTCATTTTCTCAATATACCACATCCATGATAACTTTAATTTATGATTTCATTCAATGGGTGTAAAATTTTTGAAATTTATACGTACTGCCTGATCTATTATGTTGCAAATTTTTTTAAAATGTAAGTTATTTATAACACTTTAGTTCAGATTCATATCACAGTCACACGACTTCATTAATAATTGCACCCATGTAGTAGACGCGGTTGGAGGGTAGTAAGCTTGCGATTCACTATTAGTAAGGTAGCAGAGCACTAGGTCAATCGTGACGCTATACCCAGCTCGTACGGTGATTGGTCGAATCGTATCCCCCCTTGGACATTTTAACAAAAGGTCATGGACGTGACGCGAGTCGAGAATAGACGCCATTCTAATAACAATATGTACTATGTAGTTAATCAATAATTATCGGTACATGTATAATAAATTTTAGGGTAAGACAGATTTCTCTTGCTGATGATAATGAATATCAGAAAGTTTGTACAACTATTGTATATGCGTATACATATGAGTCATGCATGTCCATAACTATGAGATACATTGATGGTTTTGCTTTCAAGCGTAATATTTACTCATTCCTTTGATCATGTTTATACTGCATATGACACTCTATTTGTGGAGGCTAATTAGTTTAATATATAAATATATATATATATATACAATATATTATATATTTAATTACATTCTGGTGTTTACGATAAGAGTTCTGCATGTCACATATGTTAATTTATGATAGCATTCCAATGACAAGAGACATAGAATTTGTGACTTTTCGTTTTGTAATTTTTTATTGCTTGTTATTCTTATGATGCATTGAGAAATTTTTTATATTGAAATTTTTGTACTTTTTATCATTTATCTTGTATATTCTTGGTTCAAGTGTAAGGTGGTTGTTTCAAGGATTTTCTTTTTCGCGGTAAATTGTTTTCCATATTTCATTTTCTTTGAAATCTGTGTAAAGATGTGAATTGGTTTTGGATTTAGTTTTCAATCCCTTCTCGTGTCTCGTTCAGCATGATTTAATTTGTTCTGACAAAGCTCATCGTAGCGTCATGTAATAATTTTTTTCGGTTCGGTAAAGAAAAGCTGAAAGAAAAAGTTTGATTTGTTCTTTTCGACATAATGGTTATCGTATTTATAAACGCTATATACATCGTGGTCTCGTCAGTCTGTTTTAAGCTAACAAGGAAGGTACCTCAGGTGTTGTCCTTCGATTTCGTTCGTTTTTAAATATGTTACTCTCCATCAAAATTTAATAGACAGGTGCTTTTTTTTTATCTGCGGTAACACGGTTTTAGGGGGTGAAATCAACCCCCAAACGTGGGCTCCTCGAAGGCGGTGTTCACAGTTTTGCATATTTCCAATTGAGATATTTAAATGGAACTAATTGGAGAATAATCCTCATGATGAATAATGAAAAATGCGCTTTGATCGCTTCTCGGGTGGTGGTGGGGGGAAGGGGGTGAATACGTAAAAATATATAGAGGTTGAAAGGTGTGAAATCTTATTAACAAAAAAGAAACTATCGATTTGATTTTGATGAAACCGATTTCATTTGAAAGTACTAAGAAAAAAAGTAGGAGATACATGTTTTTGCGTTTTTCGAAAAAACGTCGTTTAAGGGGTGAACCACATGCCGGTGCAATCAATTTCTCATTAAAGTGGCACGATCTTACTTCAATTTGCCTTTCAATTATTAGAGAGCTCTTTCCATGTGTTAATTAACACTTAGCCTGCCGTGCGCTCCACAGTGAACTGTACAATTTCCACCGCGCATTTTTTGCAACCCGAATGATACTCAATATTTGAAATAAAACAAGTCTGAAAATTATTTAAGTGGTCAATTATATTTACGGTACAATTACTAAGAACAACAGAAAAAGAGAAACGCGTCGATAAAGTCAAGTGGGAGATCTTCCCGATCTTACTTTAAAGTGGGGAGATTTCCCCGATAGGTCAGCTAAGTGTTGAGAAGCTTAATTGTTTCAATAACGTTCGGTTTTATGTTTCCCAAAACCACGCCTTTGTTTCCTGACACCCTTCTGTTGGGATTCTTCGCACGCTCGCGAGTTCTTCAGATCTTTTGTATCCTAAGGGTTTTGAAGGTTGCTGAAATTGATTTTGGGCTTGAAATTTTGAAATTCACGATTCCAGATACTTTCAAAATGCGACTTTTCATTATTCATCGTAGAGATTATTCTCCAATTGGCCCCATTTTAATATTTCGAATGAAAATATGTGGAACCGCGAAAAACAGCCCTCGAGGAGCCCAACTTTGGGGGTTTGTTTGACCCCCCAAAACCCCATAAAACCTTTACCGCTGACAAAAAAACACGTGTCTCTTAGATTTTTATGGAGAATAATATATTTCAAAACGAACGAAATCGAAGGACGACGTCTGAGGTATCTCCCTTTTAAGTCCATCCATCATTGTCAATGGAAACAGACCTTCAGGTTATTTGTCAAAAACATTATCGTAGGGTAGATTTTGGTATTTTACGATTCCAATAAAATTTTGGGGAATTCACCATCAGTTTTTTTTAGTTGTCCCTATATTATATGTATCATCATGATATTCAATGTATAATTTTCTCTGGGAATTGGAAATTTCGTAGATGATGCAACAGAATCTTATACATAACAAAATGTGTAAGCCAACAGGAAAAGAAGAAAATTGTTTGCTTGCAATAACAATAATAAAATCAGAATCATTTTTTCATTTGTTCATATCTAGAATTCCAGGCTGTCAAATTCATAATAATTCACCAGCACCTGCAGCATAATTTTCTAATGGGTGAAAATAAAGATTTCCTTTTTCAAGATATACTTTATCTAAATAACAAAATCCATACTGCATAATATAGGTACCCGTGACAATTCTGCATGAGTCATTGAAAATATAATATAGTAGATTAAAATTTGTTATTTATTACTCATAATTAAAAGCAATGCTATAATCCTATAGTAAACTATTGCTATGTGCTTTGGTAAGTGTAACTTCTCCGGATTTCATGAAATAATACAAGTTTCATTAACACCATAACATTTATGTATATATATCGATGAAAATTTTTGGTCCATTTCGTCCGGTTTGACTTGTTTTGACACATACACGAACTATTAAATGATTTATTGCACATATAAGAAGCAGCAATTGTTCACGGCGTTCTGTGTTGTAAATCAGAAAGATTTCGGCGAATGTGCTGATGCTGATGAACTCCTGACGCTACCAATTAAAGAAGGCAGTTATTTCAATAAGAATAATATGACGTGACTTCAATGTAAAAATGAAATATACCGACTATTGATAAAAGATGGTGAAAAAGAGCCAAAGGGTACATGTCGTCGGTTGTCGAGTTAGAGCACGACTGTTTATTCTATCTTAAACAAAAAGGGAAGAGAGACTGGATATGGCTGGGAAACAAATTAAAGGACTGGGGATGGAGACACATAAATTAGTGGATGTTAGTTGTGGAATGCAAGAAAGTGGATATATAACGTACGTGGGAAAGACCTTGCGAAGGGAGTACCTGCAGATCATCAATTTGCTGAGTTTCAGAAATTGACTCTCCAAGTATTTAGGAAATGACAGACACTGGGGGCGGAAGACAATGGGTGAAAGGAATAGCCACGGGGGAACCTGCGATGTAACAGTAGTTTCATTCTACACGATACCTGTAACAATTGTTGTATCACTTAATAAATTTTATCCTACTACAGATTTCGATACAATAACATTATTTGTCAAATTCTATTCATAATTTGAATATCTATCACTAATCGATTTTAATTTATCAATTAATCTTGATATAGATACATTTTTATAGCTTTGTGTAGTGCACGTTTTCGATATAATGCGTCGATCGAGATACACATCTTTAAAGAATACGCTACATGTGGAATAAAGGTAGAATATCGATCACTGCACATCGCACACCAACAGAAATTCTGTTGAAAACTATGAAATGGATTCCTTGTTCTTTTATAAGGATTTGAAGTGTTTAGGATTAAAGGCATGTACTTTGTGAAGTTTTGATTTTTTGATGAATACTGATACTTGTTAAATTATATAAAGAGTTTATCTTGAATAATTAATTAAAAGTTCAAGGATTAATCGCAAAAAAAGTCATAAATGTCTGAGTCATGGTTAAAGTCAAATTTTCAATTTTGCAATTGAGGTTCATAGGCACTGAAGTTGCTTTTGGTCTGATTGTGAGATAAAATATGTTTGGTGAAAATGAATATTGTGAAAATGTGACTTAAGGCTCTTACAAAGACATTTTTTTGGGAAGCTAAGTGATCTTTGTTCCAAGTTCATTTTACTTTATAAGCAGAAGATGATCTTCCCTTTATATTATATTAATTTGCAAGATAACGTTCATTGCGAAGGCTCTTGAATAATATCAAACTTCGAGAAGATTTCTAATAGTGCTTCGTTTGAAAAAATGTGTTTGTATATTCGTGATGCAAATTTTTTTCATGGAAGGCCTTGTTTTCCTTCGAAGCTTTGCGAGCGTCGTCGTAAAGTTTATGTTAATAGATTTAGGTGTACGCAACGTAAATTTCGATAATGGGTGGCTCAAATTATTGGATTTGCGGTTCAAGCAATCTGGCCATTACTGATAAGATTGGTGTACGAATCACCTTTAAATTAATATATTATTTAAGTATTTAATCTTTTAATTTTTAGTTGGTGCATTCTCTATATACATTTTATATTTGTGTAATGCGCGTATTTCACACAAAAAGATTCATTGAATTTCTTACAATAACAATATTCTGTTTATACTACGGTCTTTTGGAAGTAAAATGTAAGATTTATTCATAAAACATTGATACGAACACTGCGCCATGAATATAATTTAACGACTTAAAAAGTGATAAGATTTTCGACTGCTTTCATCTTCTTAGTCTGAAAACAACCATAAAGAGCTTTAACCGAATTTCTGGCTTACTGGTCAATGGTAAATTTTATAGCCAGAGCAGAGGGACGATAAGAGATTTCTTATCTGAAATTCAGATCTGGGAAACGTAAATTCTGTTAAAATATTGGTGTATTCCGTGCACCTTTATGTTACTGGTCCGCTAAGTACGTTATGTCTGTAGGATTAATATTATTCCATGTTCGATGAAACAATTTCATTGAACACTGTTGGCTTTCCAAAAATAAGATACATTTATAGGAATCCCAATATTATTGAAAACGAATTCTGTGTTGCTTAAACTCAGAATGCTAGAATATAATATCGAATTTTCCTCTTTCTCTAAGTTCCCCCATATGTTACGTATTTCCTTTTCATTGATTGATATCTATTCAATTCCTGTAACTCCATAAATATAGTTTATTAATTGCGATATTCAGTGCAATGTAAACAAAGTCAACCAAAACTCACGTTACGCGGGTCATGGTGTATCGCACCGGTAGCTCTTGGCACGAGGGTGCCCGAGCTTTACCGGAGGCGTACGAAGCTTTCGTCCCGAGATGTCAGACCTCACTCGACACGCGCGTCGCATACAGACAGACAGACAAAGTTCATTCTACCAGCAGTATCTCCGATCTCGCCAGGTTTGACCGCGTTCTTATTCATTTACTTTTATTTTCGATTTATGGATGTTCAGTGGACGATAGTGTATCAGTGTTTTGTGATACCATTGATTTTTAATGTCGTTGTGATATTTCATCAAATGTCTCAAGCAGATAATGCTGAAATTGTCACATTTCGTACAAATAGATCTGAGCATTATTTGCTTTAGCATATGATACAAGTTAAAGTTTCAGAGTCGATAAAAGCCTTTTGAATTTTGTAAAAATCTCATTGTATCAATGCAAGAAATATTTGTGATATTATTGAATTCTAATATTGTTATCACCAAGTATGATATAATTGACGTTAATATATTTCGTCATTACTGATAACACTTTTGTAATTAATTTGTGATGATGTGAGTAATTTTACCCTTCTATGTTGTGCGTTGTTTTTAATTTACTATTGTAAACGGAGTATTTGGAGATATTAGATTATTCTTCTGTAGACTTGATAGTATTTCAGAGGGTTCGAGTTACAAAAGATAAAATTGCTGAGGCAGCAGAAAAGCTCGATGAAATTATAGAGGGTCTTATTTATTATTCTATTTTCCAACCCTTATGGCTCTCTGTGAAAAGTCTGCAGGAATGACATCGGCATTCCGTTATAAAGTAAAAGCAGGTAATTGCATTGTTACAACGAGATTTCTCCAGTCGGTCAATCACATTTGTAGACATTCAACAATTTCTTTTACGCCAGTTTCTTAACCCACTGCGGTTCGCAGTTTCCGCAACAAGTAATCGATTTCGAGTATGAGCATCCACATATCGAGATTGCTGGGACAAGTAAAAGAAATTAATCTTTTATTTTCTAGTGAAAGTCGTCGGGTCTTTAAAGGTTTTAAATATTGTTTGAGTGAAGATGGTTCACATGGGTCTGATGGGCCAGTACTTTCCGGAACTGGACCCAAATTCGGTCGGGCCGCCTAGGGCGGTCAATCCTGCCGTACAAGCTCGAAAACTTGTAAGTAATTTATACCGATTGTTGTTACATAACATCAACAACGAATTTTCGTGACTTTGTACTTAATGTTGATGCTTTATATCAAACCATAAATAAATTATGGTCCTTTTATGGGCATGATGTTATGAGAGATTATTTGAAGTGCCGTTATTTTAATGTGTACGCGTTATAAATTTTCATTTTTAATATTCCTTCCGTTTCACATTTTTATATTTTTTCATATAATATAGTACTATGAAATAAATTTAATTAAAGTAGCTTATTTGGTTCAGTTAAGGTAATAACCGTAATGAATTTTTTAAATATTTATTATTGATTTAGAATCATGACTCTCGGTGACATTGTACATTGTAAAGATTTATTATTCGTCATGTTGCATTTCTCGAAAAAAATCATGAAAAGCAAACGCGTGGCTCGTCTGTTCAATTTAAAAAGGGCATCATGTGATTTCCATCCCTCTATTCTATATAGGCGTCATGATCTTTAATTAGAATACGGTTGAATACCGTATATATGTATACCAAGGGATTATGTCCCATTCTTATTTTCCGATAATGATATTAAATCCATCTGCTAAGAAAAGCCTCGGTTTATAATTAACGTTATAGAACTTCGTTATCACACTTATTTATACTCTCCAATAAATTTCACATAATGAACACAACTTTCATTAAACAATTTATTTTCAGATGCATGAGATTCTGACCTTGAATCACTAATTAATTCAAAATTTATACATTAAACATATTCTTATCGAAGCTGCGTATAAACCCCAGTGCGAGCTCTCAGCATTAAAGTGACGTCACGTAGGATTACCTTAGCGAGGTCGCAAGGTACCTGCACGTGAAGGTAAAATCAGGACGTATGTAGGTTGCATCGATCCGTAGTTGTACCTAACTCAAGTGCACCGAAACAGGTATTTTTAGGAATTGCTCCCTTGTTTTAAATTTTACTTACTCACCTTTTAGTCTTAACCCCTATCTTACCGTCGACGAGTAACAGTTGTCAAACAGTAGCAAACCTGAATGGGTACCCAACCAAACGTGTTCAACTGATAGAAGCGTCAATCGTTGCGTTTGAAGATTGTTTCGCGACATGGCTGTTAGTTGCCAAATAGTAATTAGAAGAAATTCTAAACACATGTCTATTTTAATACACGTCTCAGTTGACGTCATCGGTTTGCTTCTGACTTCTTTCTCTATGTGTTTTCATCCGACCCGATTAACGATTAATGAGAATTCGCTAGGCACTTTAAAAGCTTTTGACAAGGTCTGAATTTATTTACGATGTTTCCTACGTTCCATTCGGTTAATATGTTGCTTGGTTGTTTTCATTTTGCTCAATATTTCATCCTCGTGCATTATCACAGTCAGATACGTTTAACCTCATTTTCATCTGTTACCTGTCGACAAAGTCGATGTTGAGGGATTTATCCGAAGAACAATACATAAAATAAAATGTAATTTGGGATTTTTAAAGGATTCTTTTGATCAGTCTATATTTCGGTTGGATAATAAATTGTTCGTTATGTTGTGTTGCTTCATTTTTGTCATTGATGTTTTACTTATTTATTTCTTTTTTTATTTGTTTACTTCGCACTGATGATATTTAACGATATTTCATCATTCAGTGGGCTTTTGATGGAATTCGTAACTCGGTTTACCTTGTTAATTAGAGACTTCGTCAACATGTGCTTTCACGCGGAAACTCTCTTGGGTATGTGAATGTTTTATCCGTTCCCTTTAGTTACACTATGTGCTGCCGAGTCTACCCTTTCACAATACCTATGTATTATTAGTGACGTCGATACCGGACTGTTATTACCTTTAACAATATTTTTAGAACGTTTTATGTTACGCTGAAATTATATTTTACGAACTTAAAAAGTAATTGTATTATGTGGTGGGTAGGAGATGTAATATAATTTGAAAAAAGAAAAACAATCTGTTTCTCAGCTTATAATTTTCGTTCGATTTTTTTTATAGCCAAATTTTCAATACTTGCTATGAAATAGTATATTATGCAACTACTGCGTAAAGTGAAGAATTTTTTTTTTCACAAACCATGATCGTCGCAAACGGGTCGCCGGGGGAGACCTTGCGATCATGCGAGCGAAAAACAGCACGCATGAGTTCCATACGCTATTTTTTGCACGACCGTGAGTAAAGTTCAAGTGTAAAGCTCGATTTTCAATGCGTAAAGTGTATTCTTCACACTATACACGGTATATGAAAAAAAAAAAGACACTGTACGCACTGAAAATCGAACTTTACGTGTGAACTTTACTCACAACCCTACAAAAATAGATTTCAATACGTACGGAATCGTAACTGAACCAAAAGATTCATCAAAACGGCATGTTTAACATATAAAAATTGGGTTCACGATAATAATATTTTCTAGCGTTTCTAAGTTATTTACTAGTGTGAATGTAAACGTGTATTTAAGCATGCGTAGAAAGTAAAGGAATTCTTCCATGGGAAACTAAAAAAGGGAAAAAGAGACTCTTGGGGAATATTTCGTAATTGTACTGTCACTGTAGTTATTCAATGTCAATTAATTTTACTAATTATATTAATTGTGATCTTAATTAGTGGAATTGATATCATTGATTGGTATAATCGAACCAGGGTTTATGGTTCATGAATTTGAGTTGGTCAATGATATAAGAATCAATCGACCAATTTATCTCATCGACCAACCAAATTCATGAACCATAACCGTCGTTCATTTACGTAATATTGGGAGGACTCATTATTTTTTCAAGCTTCTTGAGTTTCTACCATTGACATCCTAAAAAATTTTCATTATACTTGCGTAACAAATAATTATAATATGAGGGATGTCATTATTTTTTACAACCATATACAATGTATAACCATATACAACTTTTCGTTTTCAAGCAAATCAAATAAGGTCACTCAAGCGCGAGTGTGAAATTTCATTTATCACGGCTTACTGAAACCTCTCAAATACTTTTCCAACTTCCTCTGCATTATGTAAGCTTCGATTCAATGTTTTTTTTCGCGAGAAGTAATAATAAAACCTACTAAAATTATTTTCTGTATTTCAATATTCAGATTGATGCATATAGTAAATTGTATCTATGTATTTCTAATGAAAGTTTAGAAAATCATTGACCGTTGAGATACTGAAGTATGCACACACATACACACGCGCGCGCGCGCCCGCGCGTACACATCTTACTACTATTATAAATGCGAAAGTTTGGATGGATGTTCGTTGCTCAATCACGCTAGAACAGCTGAACGGATCTGGATGAAATTTGGCACAGAGATAGATTCTAGTTTGGAATAGCACATAGGCTACTTTTTATCCCGGAAAAATGTACGGTTCCCGCGGGATAGATTTGTTTTTGTTTTTGACAGAGCAAGGGATCGACATGATTTTTTGAATAGTGGTAGTTTAGCTCTTGCTTTAGGTGTGGCTTGACCAATGTACACAGTAACGAAAAAAATTCTCTAAAAAGTTTAAAATAAAAACAAAATTAAAAATTTTGGAAAAATCCGCGACGTTGTAATTGAAAAAGAATAGATTAAAAATTTTTGAAAAATACTCGATTCCAAGCAATCTTTGTATGAACTTAACTGATTTTGGGATATATTTGTTCACCTTCGATTCGCTCTGTTGTTTTTAAAAAATCTCAATCTCGATCGATAAATAAAATAGTATTGTCAAAAGATTTGACAAAATCTTTACTGTCCAGAAATCAGTACCCACGAGGAGGCGTTTGATCGCTCACTTTGAAAATTAAAATTTGTGTAACGCGATAATGTTCCGGTTTTTAAGTTTTTTTCCGCAAAACGGGATCGTGTCAGCCGTATATAGTTCAGGTTATATTATTGCTTTCTAGATATATGCATCTTATCAAATATTAACGCAAATTTTTACTCATTAATTCAGCCATTGACGTTAACAGTTGGAGTGGCGATATTAAAGCACTCACTATCATTAAAAACAATTAAATTACTGAATATCCATGCATTGAGAAAAGTTTGTGCAATGTTTATTATATTACCATATCCCGCGTTGCAATGTTACGCAATAGACGCTACACCTTAATAATACAGCTTTTCGTACAAAAGATCGTGCGATGGTATCACTGAGACGTGGAGGATAAAAATTTGAAAGATATACATTTATCGATTATTCTGTTCATTATACAGGTATATTAAAAAGGGTCTTGAATTCTTCTCTTACCGGGGTTTTGGTGCTAAAGGAAAAAGATGTGAATCAACGGAAATCGCTGTCATTTGTGCGCATCGAGTTTTATATGAACTTTTAAACTATTTATCACAAAAATTCAAATTCTAGACTGACGAGGATCCCCTGAAATGAAGGTAATTATTTTATTTCTGTAGCAGAATCACTTTGGTGTACATTAGATTTTAGATGTGGTCTACACAGTAATATAATTATAATCATCGACTTATTCATGAGTATATTTATGTACCGATTGAATCTAGTTGTGAAAGCTGTATACTTGTAAAATTGAAAATCATGAATTATTATGAATCTTGAAATACTTTATGCTCACACCTTTACAAACTCTTGCAAGGTATCGTAATCGAATTTTGATACAGTCCCATTCCATTTCTTCTGATCTCACATTTTTCGTACCGATCAACTTGAATAACCATCCATATGTATATGCATATTTATCACACTGAGTTTCTCTTACCCTTTCTTTTTGTCACTTTTCACTCGTTGCATTCTCCCTTTCTACCGTCAGATCCCATATCCTTTCTTATAGGATACAACGGTGAGACGAACAGAGGGAGCGAACGAGAATAGCCATAAGTGAAATTGAATTTTTAGCCATGCCAAGCTGCTGTCTTTAGAGATGAGCAATTTCGCAAGCATTTGCTTTGCGTTATAAACAAGTGGATACACGAATGAAGGGTATAGGCGTGTGTTAGCATGATTGAATAATTAAAAAAAAATACGTAGATTAAAAGAGACGGGAATTGTTTGGATAAAAGTAAAAAAATAGAGTAGAGGCTGCTGCTTTGGACAATCGTTATGTTATTATGCAGGAAATAAATTCCAAGGGAATTATTCATGTTTTTTAAGGCGGATTTGTTCATGTAGAGGTGAACTGCAGGAATCCGGTTAGGGGTTGGTGTTATGCTCTGTGAGACGAGTCTGTAGAATAGGTGTACTCCAGCAAGATAGATACAGTTAAACCGCACCTGGTATCGACCGGCTTCCGCGAGGCTGTGCCCCTGAGGCTGGCCGGGACTCAAATCATACGATTTCCTCCACTTGAAAATTTGCTTTTTTTCCTTCCTCTTTTAGTTTACAACTTCATACGTTTCTGAATATTAACTGGTCCCTTTTTGGAGTAGAACTTATTACTTTTTATATTGAGTGTTTGTCGTTCCGTGCATTTCGATTGTTAGTAGTATTTTTTTAGAAATTTCATCAGTGGTGATTTATTCAATTGTGACTTTTTTTTATATTGATATTTTACAATAGGGTAATACGTGGTAGTATATTATATTTGTGTCACACATACCTCAACTTATTTCTTGTAGCATCTTTAAGATCGTCCTGACTTATAGAATTCAAAATCTTATCTCATTGATTGGCTGTCAAAAGAGACTCACTTGTCTTTCTAAAGTACAACTTACCAAATACAATTTACTTGTCTTAATAAAACTCTGTAAGCCAATTACGAAAACTGTTTTAATCCGTAAGGCATTTCAGCACTATCCGGGGAAAATGGAATTTCTCGAACGGTCTGCACCTTGTATAAAATGGCACCCTATACTTTTCGTCTGATTACGTGGGCGCACGTTCGATTACTTGAATAAAGTTTATTAGGTAGACGCGCGTTCAATGATAACAATAAGTAATATGAGCAACAGATGAAGTTTGGAAATTGTGCCTCGCGCTTAAGAGCCGGAGAAAACAAAAGCTTTGTATGTTGAATGGGACATGATTTTTTTTTACCTAAATCGCATTTGTAACCTGTACGTACAAAGTTGCGGGTTCAGGATAAACGCCACAAGCTATATAACTATTTACAGGAGTTAAGTATTATACATTTTTGTACCATAAAAGAATTAATTACTTATACTGGAAGTAATAAAATACAGCTAGGGCAGATATATTATCGTAAGTGAATGAAATATTAAATTTGGGTTAAAGGTCAATGTTTTTGTATTTGCGTATAAGCAAAATTTAGGTAAATCAGTGTGAACGAGTATCTAGAATTTGTTATGTCAGCTGGTTGTTTTTAGGGATTGATTAGGATGAGTATGAAAATTTCGAGAGATCATAGCACGTATGCGTATTATTCAATCACATGAATATATGCGTACGTTACGAAATGGAAAGATGGAAGATGTAGGATTTGTTAAAATTGAGCCCTCTTAGGTATGTCAATGGAGACCTAGTACCGCCTTTTACTTCAATCAGCATAAAAACAGAATTTCTTTGTAGAAGTTTTATTAAGAAAAACTTTGTCCAAAGAGAAGTACCTCGTTACTTATTCAAAATTTTTTAACTTTTCTTTTTATTGATATCATTTTCTCAAAATTACTATAGGCTCGTTAAACATTTGGAATTTCTCATTACTGTTGAATATCTTTTGCACTTCTTTGTAAAAATGAAATCGTTTTCATTTTATGATACTTTGATACGCTTTCGCATTTAATTATTTACAGCACCCTAATAATCTATTTTTTGTCGATGTTCAAATTAATTATTGAATTAATTTCGTTACTCTGGCACAGCACTGGATCTGCTTTGCATTGTATAGATTGTTTTCGTTGTTAAAAATAATTTTGAATTCTCTTTTTGCATACATTTAAAATTATTTTGTTCATCGACTGGAAAACGTATGCTATGAACTGTGGACCTGGAAAAGGTTGATTTCAAGATAGGATTAATCAGTAGACGTTTTCTTTATACAATTTTTGCATGAGATATATATTATACCTTTTTTTTGTATGTCGATAATCCAATCTAACTTCGGGATAGAATTTATGGAGTGGATAACCATCCACAGATTGGATCTTTTTATTGACTAACATTCTTTATAAGTCCGTCGTCCTGTAGGCACTATTACTTGAAACTTGCAGACTTTACTGAATAAACAATGCAATGCCAATCACGAGGTTGCTTTCCCAATTTATTTGCACTAGAATCTAACATGAAGCTAATTGAAAACAGTTATTGCAGTTCAACAAAAATTCTTTCATTATAAACTTGATTTATTATATCTACAGGATATTTTACATAATGCACAAATATTAAATAATTATTGAATATACCGAAAATCGTGTGTAAAAAAATATATTAAACTTTGTCACCAATCTAAGCGTCACTTGGTATCGCGCTTACTCCAATCAACTAAAAAAAGCTGCCTAGCTTAATATTTTTATTGAGACTTCAATTCCAATAAAAAACGGATATATTGGTTATATATATACATATATATATTTATTTACATTCAATTCTACGTACGCTAAAAATCAAGTATAACGCAAAAGTATCACGCGATATTTCTAGGAAAACTGATTTGTCTTTTTCATTCTACAGAAAAAATATTGACACTGTTAACATTTCTCAAAATTCGTCCCATCTTTATTTATGTCCTGTTACACAAAAAAGTTTAATTCTCAAGCTTTCTCGATTCGCCAAAACAATATCAAATTTATTGGATTTGATTCCTTTCGACGCCCGAGAAGCATAGTTTCAATATGTGTCGATATCAGAATTTTTTATTACATCGTAGCTTTCCCGAGGGGTTTATAATAATAATTATTATTATTACTATGCTACATCATGCGCGTTACGTGTAGAATGAAACTCAAATATTCTTTTTATTATTAAATTTAATCCCTCGAACATTCTTTTCTTTACGTGTTGCTTAACCTGATTTGGCATGAGATTGGTCTTATGATCGATCGTGAGGGAGGATAATACTGTTTAATGGCGTATCTTCAGAAAGATATTGCTCTCTATACTAGTTAAGCTCTTCTCCTTGGCGTAGCACATATACGCATAACGATAAATACACCGTAGATACATACGACCATAAACGTCCAATCGCATTTAATCTACATGTTGGTGTCGTAAATTCATAACGTTCGGTAAAGAAAATAAATGAAATTACTTTCGAAAGAGTTTGTTTTCAATAAAGTCACGAGTATTATGTGCATACATACATCATCTCATTCATAATAATTATGGCTGTTGAAAAAACTTAACGCTTTTGATATTTTGTCGAAAATATTCAAAGGATCTACTTATGGAATCAAGACTTTAATTGGTGGTCAAGAGACTCGGTCGAGCCTCCCGCCAAGTACAGGCAACCCACTGTACAGGGCACGACCCGCCGAGATTCTTTACTCGAAGCATCCCTTGTATGTATCTGTGTTTCGACTCAAATATCTTATGAACGGCTATGTGTGAGAAAAAGTTATTGATACATTCGCTATAGGAATCGAGGGTTCTGTATCGATTGCCAACAAGTTGAATACGATTAGTGTACGAGATCAGAGCGTATTGAGATGCCGAGCGAGATGATTTTATTTCAGGTCCGTCGTCGTCATCGCACGTTCATTTACCTTTTCACACGACAGACGATGCTGGCTGTTTTACCTGCTTTAACTATGTGTACTCTGGGTACTCGGGTTGGTGTTGGTAATTTACGAATACACAACACAATCAAATACATTTTGTATGTGAAACTAACGTTCATAATGAATTCTTCAGTTAATATAAAGCTGCTTTCACAATAGTATAGAATTATTAAGTCTTCAGCTCGCACGAATATAGTGTAACAACAGTTCATATGGAACGAGTCCGTATACGTGTTTTCGACGAAGCTCCTTATATTTCAGGTGACAGTCTTTAGAGATATAAGATGTCTAGATGGTCCTCTTCGCAGTTTCCTATATCTAGGTGTCTGACGTGGAAGTCCAGGATGTCCAGGTATTCCTCTCCGTCGTTTTTTGTACTTAGGTGTCGGGTGTGGAAGTCCAGGGTGTTCAGGTGTTCTCCTCTTTGTAGTTTCCTGTATCTAGTTGTCGGAACGGGAAGTCCAGAATGTCCAAAGAAAGAGCGCAACGAGCCATGCTTCGGAGTTTCGCTCACACAATAGTATTCTCTCTGTTGTTGACACGGCCTGAGGTACATAAATAATTCAGCATATTCTTCTCTCTGACGTTCACCACACGGCTTCAACCAGCTGGACACCATTAACGGCGCTTATTTGCATTCAAGATTACATTTTCTTTAAAAACGTGTATACAGGGTTATTTCTTTTAATCGCCTCAGGCTGATATCTCGTGAATCAAGTAAAATACGAAAAATACATTTTATATGAAAGTTTGTGGATTTTGAGGGGAAAAGAAGAGGGTATAGTTAGATTTATCTTAGACGGAGCCGCCAAGGTTAGGTGAAGGTCAACTTGGATTTTTTAAATAGAACGGTGCACTTTTTTTCATAAAATCCTGAAAGATCATCCAATTCTACATGAAAAACACTAGAGGTACTTATGGCCTACAACCAAATGGTAATGAGATAAGAGTTGGGCAAGTTAGATAAAAAGAAGCATCAGCGGGGGTCGGTATTGGAGCAACACGCATGTTTCAACGTACTTGAACGCAATTCTCAATTTGTAGTACCTGACTAAAAGGATCAAAACTTTTCAAACTATTCTTTTACTTCGAGTTGCTAAAGTCAGGTCAAGATTATCAACTTTTTCTAACGCAAAGTAGCATATTTTTTCTTTCAGGGTTTATTAATTATTAAATAACCATTGAACCATAATTAAATACGGGAAGCAGTAGTAATGTAAAAGAGTAGCGAAAACATCATAGAAAATTTTGAAAATACAATTAAAATGATGGGCCAGTGCTAGATCATATAATTGGCAGACATGTAGTGACTTATGTACTTGGCATTAATAATATGATTTTAATACTTTTTGTTAGAGGAATTCACAACATTCCTGTACTTGGCGTAATTTTTTGCATGTAAGTGTTTTTCGGGGAGATATGAGACCTTAAGTGTATTGTGTTAACTCCTTCATCGCTCTTTTCTTGAAGGTTTCGTTTGGAATAAGTCACCGTTGAGAATTATATTGACATTATTAGTAGTATAAGATTGGGGGTTCTGGATACAGATTCCTGCACCGACATAATACCGACATTCCAGAGCCTTCGACGGT